>JAJMBI010000028.1:0-87084 GCA_030572815.1 Starmerella asiatica | reverse complement strand
TACTTGCGCTTGTCGATGCTGGCAATATCGCTGCGATCCGCCTTCTCGCAGATCAAAGGATCTCCAGTGGCAGTGCCCGAAGCACAACAGGTGGCGACCCAATCTCCAGCGGTGGCAGTTGCAGCGCCACAGGTGCCGCCTGCAAATGAAATGTCGGCAATCCTCGCGGTAAGTGCTGCACGCCAAGCAGCGCGCAGAACTCCCGCTAGTATGCGAAGGCGCGCTGGGCATTAATAGATACATTCACATGGCACTAAACCAGCATTCATTTTATACTTTATAACATTATTTTTTAAATTTATCAACTTCTCACTACCTTAAGCAGCCACCAACAGCGAACCGCTTGCTGGTGTTCTCAACCTTTTAATCCCCCGCGCATTATTCGTCAAGGATCTATACTGCTCCATAATGTTAATTACATTTCACTCGGTTTCATCTCAACAACATCACCTCTGCTCGACTCATCAATGCTGTCTACTGATCATATCGTATATACTACTTATTACTCCCATCATGCTCATACTCTTTATCGGATTCAGCAATAGATTCCATTTGATGTTGCACCACGTCTGATGACGCACGACTGCGCTCATTATACGATACTTGCTTCTCTTGTGACTCGTGAGAGTTGTGCGCAATCTCTTCATACTGCGCACTACCGATGTTCTCACCGCTAAGTTGAGGCTCCTGAGGATATTCGATGTTGTTGTTGTGCTCATCGTGCTCAATTGGCTGGTCACGCACCCCGAAATTATCTTCTCTCATCTCCAAGAACTGATTAAGGGTCTCACGCGCCTCATCAAACCACGGGTCTCGCAATATCTCCATTGCAGTTGGCCGGTTTTCGGGCTGATACTGCAAACAGGAAACAAGCAAAGATCGACACCCGGGACTGATCGAGCCATTATCGGGGATGGCCGGCATCTTATTTGTCCCAATGCAGTATAAAATGGAGTACACGTTGTCGCATTCACTCCAAGGCAATTGTCCAGTAATGATTTGCAATAACACGCACCCCATCGACCAGATGTCTATACTTGGCAGGTTCGCGGACCGCTTGCCTTTGATCACCTCGGGGGCCATGTACATTGGAGTTCCCTTAGTGGCTTCCAACTGAGTTTGCATGCTCGTGTTGCCCTTGTTAGCAATGATTTTCGCGGCACCAAAATCGACAATCTTGATGAAATTGTTCTTCAACAAAATGTTTTCCGGTTTGATGTCGCGATGGACAATCCCCAGGTCGTGCAAATACGCCAACCCTTCAAACATCTGTAACGTGAAAAACTGCACAATTGCCTCATCATCAATTTTACCGTACTGCAGCATCTCCGCCAGCGATCCTCCTGGACAGTACTCCATAAAGATGTATACGCGTTCGCGGTGCACTTCGACGCCATAGTACTGCACAATATTAGGATGCGAAACCATCTCCAGCACGGTCATCTCATCCTTGATGCTCTTCAACACTTTGCTGATACTTTGCGTCGTTGAAATGCGCACTTCCTTAACCGCCATCACCTGGAAGTCGTCCAAACTGTTCGCTTTGAATACCGATCCGAACGCCCCCGAGCCAATGGGCTCCGCGCGTTGCCACCGCATGGCCGCCGACATAAACGGCGATGATGCGAACGACAAGAACTCGAATTCAGTGTTGTTATGATCCAAAATCTTGCCATGAGCGGCATGGGCAATGCTCCGCGCCTCGAGCTGTTCGAACTTCTCAAGGGCAGTGACGCGATGAGCAGCTATAACATCATCGTCATCTTTCAAGGCAGCAGCAAAACTACCCGATGTCATCGCATTCGTGCCATTGGGCAACCCTTTCAGCCCCGTGGCGCCGCGCATCTGTGCTTGCTGCTGTAACCGAACTCTGTTCTGATGGTTCGTCATGTTAGCCACCTTTGACCGTGCACCCATGATGTCGAAGTGCGAGATAAGAATCATTACACACCCAGCGACTTTTCTACGCAACCTTGAGAACTGTTCTTCCGGTAATGCCAAGATATTGACACCGCCGGTCATCTTCATTGCAAACTCTAAAGCGGTAACTGTCCATTTGAAAGTTCGGTTATCGCTGGGAGGGCAGTCATCAACAACAAAGTCAATCCAATCCAAACAGAACGTGAAAAGTTTAAGGACAATGCGATTACGCTGCGATTCAGAAACTACCTGCAGCGTGCGCTCACCGAAATCGCGAGCGAACGACATCATTATTTGAATGGTTTCTTCACACTCCGCGTGTGTGTTGCATAGCCGTGCTCTCAGGCTCATCGTGGATTGCAATACGGCCATACTCAGCCGCATCCATGCAGCACGCATGCGGTGCAGTTCGGTCTCCACCGTTGTCAAGTACGACTTCCGCGGCGTCGTTGGCTTCAATTGATCAAGCAGCGTGGTTTGGTACTTCTTCTGGGCAACTTTCAGTTCATCGAACCCGCCTTGAGCAACAAATCCGACTTTGCCCGTGAAATTCTGTAAATGCCGTAATGGCAACGTGAGCACATCGCCGTACCAATTGATTACTTCGGAAACGGAAACAACAATAATAACACTAGGCTCCGGATCCTCCTTCATGTCCACTTTAGACAACCTGCTTAAGATAGGCTCTCTAACTGTGGTATCCTGTTGTTCCGGCTTAGGTTGCCGGCAATAACCTTGCAACAAATTCTTGATAACATGATGACGGTTCCTTAAGTTCGGCGACGCAAAGGCATAGCAGCCAAACCCCTCCACGAATTCAGGTAAAACCAGGAAAAACTCGTTCTGCCTCAGAACTTCCAAAAAATCATCAATTTTCAAGCTTGTTGGCAGGTCGTACTCGGCACAGTTCTCGTACGTATCGCACAATGTTCGGAAAAACCTAATCAATTTACGATGGATGCTGCGGATATTCTCACAAGTGTCGGCGAACCAGCGCTCAATGTCCACTTTATCCCATTTGAGAGGTCCCTTCATTTGATGTTCCCAATACGCCAGTAACCGAGAAAGCAAACGTACATTCAAACTGGAGAACTGCTCAGCAACGCTGATGTCACCGCCTTCAATTAGCTTGCATGTGTCTTGCAGTATAGCAAAATGATGATCCAGCTTTTCGATGCTCTTAAAGCTGCGGAAAAAGCTCATTGAACTAGATCCACCATCCAAGAATTTGTTAGACAGCAGTTCCAAGTAGAATCTGATAGACCTCAGCATCGTATCATTAAGTGACGTGCCGTCCTGCATAGCGATCATCCATCCCTTATCAAGTACAGGCTCACCCAGCGGGAAGTATATTTCGGTAAGTTTAAGCCCCAACTTCATATACTGCTCGAATTGAGTGACGGCCTCATCAATGGTGTCGATGGCTAAATTGTGCAACTTTACGGGCGTTTGTAATCGCAATTCAATCGCGCGCTGGATCAGTTTCACGGGAAACGCCATTATGGAACCTAAAATACTGAACAAAACCGGCATGTTCAGCCTGATAAACTCCTGGCAGTACTCCAAAGTGCACTCGCGCGCCCGTGCTACGAGGGGAAAGATGTAAGGTACAATGTGGTTATTAAACGTCGAATTGAGCGTTCCTTCCTGTTTTAAAATCACATCCACAAGGGTAACCTCATCAGTAACTACTGCATTAGGGTCCAAGGCCGCCAATGAACTTTTACGGCTTTTATGCAGCACCATCGGTAATGTCGGATCAGCGTCTTCGTTGCCAGTCCATCTTTGCAGCAAATCAAGCTCCATCAAGATGGATTGCGAAACAGTATACCAACCAGTCAACGCATCAATGCGCGTCCGGAACTCAGACGATGCATACACGGGCAAGTTTTCGCGCATGGCCTTCGCATCCGGGTACAATGCTTCACACCGTTCAACCAGTGTGAGCAATTGCCCGATTTCATTGAATGTTTCATCTAAAGACGCATTCTGTTTACGTTTTTCGAAATGAATAACTCTGTCCAGCACGTCCGAGGCGAGGCTGCGGCCTGCCGCCAGCACACGCTGCTGCTCAACTAGCGACCGGCATGCACATTTCGCCTTTAATTCGATCCACAAAGGAACAATTGACTTGTTGGGGGCCTCATTGTCTTGCAAACGGGTCTTTTCCGCCCGGAAAACCTCACCGGTGAGGACATTCTTCAGCATGACCTGCCATTCCAACCGGTTTTTGATGGTTGTTTCATCAAAATCGCTGTAAACCGGCAGCATAAGTGAGCTGGGAGTGGCCAGCAACGCACGGCCGGCCTCGGAATTGTCGGTATCGTCAAAATCATCGTTTTCCGAGTAATCGCGGTCGTCGGTGCTGGGCAGTTCATTAGCCAGTGCGGGCTGGATCCTGTGCAAATACGCCTGTTCCTGGCTCGAATAATGCGTTTGTGGAGCATTTGATGGGCCACTTTTGGCCGTGGAGCTGTCGGTGAACCCGTTGTACACGTGGGTTGCTACCGGTGGCCCACCGTTTGTTGACCCAATGGGCGACGCTGTGTGCTGCTGAGCAACTGGCTCTGCATTTGGCAACGGTGGGGGGCCGCTGCCGCCATGGTCTGCCGAGCTGGTGGCCGCTGGTTCGAGCATTGGTGAGAAACAACCCCGACCCTCTTCATGCACATGCACGCACATGCACGCAGACAACAATACGCACTAGTTTTATAAGTACGTTAAAAGATCTACTTGGCGTGATTTACTTGGCGTGATTGGCTAAAGCTGTTGCCGACTTTGTTTTCAATAGCCGCTCCCACCTGACACGGAGTTGACTGGGATTGACGACCCTAAACGTTGAGTTTACAGCGATTCGGACACAATAAATTGATAAAAGTGCGAGTAGTATTGACAAGGCTAAACGCTGGATGTAGTACGGCAAGCGGGCTTTGACTTCCTGCTCCAGTGGTCGCGATGCTTCACTGCAGTGACAGTTGCTAGCAGAGTAGACCAGCGGGCATTGTTTATCGGTAAAGGGGGAAAATAAGCATTTTGTCGCTTTATTATTGTGCTTTTCCGGTAGCAAGTCCGTAGGCGGGAACTGGAATTCGGGCGTCTTGGCCGATGAGCTAATTTGCGAGTCCAAGAAGCAAAGTATGCGTAAAAGATCTTGATTTTCGCTTTAAAGGCCTCGAACTCCGTTTTCGCAACCTTAGGCTGTGTGTTGTAAGTCCTAGGACGTGAGCTCTTGATATCCGCAAGCGGCATGTTGAAAGTCTTGGGAACGGCGACGGGTGCTGGTTCTTTGCACTGGTCATCAAACGTAACGTGCTTCTTGACGCTTGTTGACTTATTACACTTCTTGAGGATGGACTTGGGCTGAAACTGGTCGTGTTCGATGTACTTGGAGGAGGTCACCCGGCATCGTCGGGCGGCCATGATAAGCACGCCAAGCTCCGCCAGCTACGTTGCAGTCACGTTTGACTCGAAGCAAACACACATAAGCAAGCACAACCAGAACCGGCTTAAGCCAGGACAACAGCTTGGAAAACCAAGTTCGAAGAAAAACACCGACCACCTGAAGGCAGGTCACCAACTCGGTATACCAAGGTTGGCTTAAGTCGTTGCTCGTAACTTTGGGCTCGGGAAGCTGCGCCGGTTCTATATCGTGCTCACAGTGCTGTGTAGGTTCAATATCGTGCTCGTGAAGCTGCGTAGGTTCAATGTCGTGCTCCAACATCTCTGTAACATCAACACCGCCACTGAAACAAATACGAATGACACCATAATAGATGATACAAGACTCGTTGTAAAGTCGGGGGGCAGGAAACGCTGGTAACTCCTCGTCAGTCGGAGCAATTGCGTCTTGGTACGTGTTAGAAGGATAGGCGAAGGCACTTTGTGCCAAAAAGGAAAAACACAATTAAAATGGAAAGCATTGGGGTCAGAAAAGTAGTAGGAGAGTAAGTGTGGGTTTTTTCCGGAGGGTGGGGGGGCTTTATATAGACATCGCGTCCCTTCAAGACATTAACCCAATTACTCTTTTTGGACAGCCCCCAGGGTAAGGAATAATGCGGCTCAGCCGACAAGGGCGCTCCAATTGCGCATCCACCGTCCAGTAAAGCGGCAAAATATTTAGATAAATCTCGAGAAAAAAGGATAATGTATAAATTGAGAGCCTTTAGAAAGCGGAACCTCGGCGATGCTACCCCCAATTGATTGTGGCCCGTCAATTTTGCGGCGTGGCCTTAATTGCTTACTCAGCACATATGCGTCGAACTTCCTTACCCAGTCCGACCATATGCAGCCCGTGAACGTTTTCGATTGGGAACGGTCCCAACTGGGAACGTACAGCAAAATCGCCACTGGTGAAGACTAGAGTCACCAGAATGGTGCCTTAATCAACAACCACTGGTTAAAATGCACCTTAGCCGGGCGCCCAAGTGAATTAGTCGCTAAAGCCCGCGATAGCTAGTCTATTATGTAGCCTAATATGTACATTTCATGCCGCTTGAGACCCGTAAAGCCGGAATACTGCACTGTACTTCTGCAATCTCGTCACTAAAGCGTCCCCCCGGTTAATAAGCCTGCGGTTTCGCGCGTTCTTCGTGTCTAGTCGGTTCGTCACCACGACGCCATTATCAACAGCGCAATTGAGTCGCTTCTGCAAAATCAGACACGAGAAATTCTTTTTCAAGTACTCCACGGCGAGTCGGCCATACTACGCAAACTCAGCGACATGCAGCTTTCAAGCGTGTACGCCTTGCAGCGCATTTCGCGCATGTAATAAGCGGCGTGCGCGGCCAAGTGCGGCGTCTGTCTCAAAATTCTACTGTCGGCCAATGCTCGTAAAAACGCCGCATACTCGCAAGTGTGCAGTGCATTCTTCAAGGTGCCTAAGGCTCCAACAGTGTAGAAGTCGGTACAGAACCGAAACTCCGGGCGAATCCACGATTTTACGTTTCAAACTAAAGCGGTCTAAACTCAGGAACCCGCAAATGACCGTCAGCCACGACTTCCTCATACGGCAACCGCTCGGTGCAGCCAACCTGAGGTGGCCTGAGGCAGGCCAATGTGAGGGGCATGCATCCCACGCACCAGTAAAGATATCAACCAAGTAATATTTTTAATGTGTAGACATTATGCACAGGTACTAAATTTCCAGCTCTATTATGGCTTTCGTGTCCTTTAGCGAGGCAGCCTTAGATGGGCCTAAAGACAGGAAAGTGGGAGCGGACATCCAGCCCGCTAACAGTTCGAATGACCAGTTTATATTCTTAATGTATAGAATGTATGCACAAAACTCAAATTCCCAGCTTTGTTATGGTTCTTGTGGGCCCTTTAGGGACGCCCTGAGGCAGGCCAATGTGAAGGGCATGCATTTCATAGCATACTTATGTTACCATGATATATTTACGCTTGACGTGATACACTACCATAGTATCGATACACTTACACTTGGCCTGGTCCATTTACCTAGTGTTATGTACTACTTATCATCACGCGCACAACGAACGGCATAAATGTAGTGTGAATGCGTTTATATATACGGTAAAGCGTGTATACTCTTGCTAAACTTATAGTACACATGGCATGATTTACTTAGCGTGATATTTGGGTGGTCTACTTATAGTATATGCATTTGCATGCACATGCATGCCATGCATGATTGTTTCACTGGTTTCAGATCATTTAAGTACTGATCACACTTAGCGTGATACACTATGTGATCTCTGCATGCAAGCATGCATATTGTTTTCATCGGTTTCATCAATACATCTTCTGAGAGGGCAATTGGTGATCATATCAACTAATGTACATATCAACTAATGTACATATAAACTAATGTACATATAAACTAATGAGCATATCAACTAATGAGCATATAAGCTAATGTGCATATCAACTAATGTGCATATCAACTAATGTACATATTGGGCTCCGGTGTATCCACGAATTCAGTCGACTTGCCTGCCTGCCTGCATGGGTGTGCTTGGCTGCCCTTAGTGGGTATTGAACCCTTGCCGATTTTTTAACGGTATGGGCCTTGCACGCCAGAACTAATATATCCAGCGGGAGCTATGCTCACGTCTCATGCCAATCTCGATGAGTGCATCGAGCGCATTTTCGAGCGTCGCGAGCTGCTTCCTGAGCCCGTGGTGGGCGCGTTGTGCCATTCCGTGAAAGAACTGCTCGTGCGCGAATCGAACGTCGTACACATTTCCGCGCCGGTTACGGTCGTGGGGGACATTCATGGCCAGTTTTATGATCTGCTGGAAATCTTTAAGATCGGCGGGAAGTGCCCGGACACAAACTACTTGTTTTTAGGCGATTACGTTGATCGCGGACTATTTAGCGTAGAAACCATCACGCTTTTAGTGTGTTTGAAACTACGGTTCCCCAATAGGATCTGGCTTATTAGGGGTAACCACGAGTCCAGAGGTATTACGCAGAGTTACGGCTTTTATACGGAATGCGTGCGTAAATACGGCAGTGCCACAGTTTGGCATCATTTCACATCTATGTTCGACTTTCTAACGCTGTGTGTGGTTATCAACGAGTCGGTTTTCTGTGTTCATGGTGGTTTATCGCCTTCGCTGCAAACCACAGACCAAATAAAAGTAATTGATAGGTTCCGCGAGATCCCCCATGACGGCCCGATGGCCGATTTAGTGTGGAGCGACCCGGACGAGTCGCGGCCGCAGTTCAGTATCAGTTCGAGAGGTGCAGGTTACACTTTTGGCCAGGATATCGTGAAAAGTTTCTTAAAACGCAACAACTTCTCCCATATTTTGAGGGCGCACCAGCTGTGCCAGCAGGGGTATGAGGAGCTATTTAATGGCACGCTAAGTACAGTATGGTCGGCGCCGAACTACTGTTATAGGTGTGGGAACCTGGCCTCCGTTTTAGAGATAGATGAAAATGGGGGTCGGCATTTCAATGTGTTTGAAGCCAGTCCTGAAAACGAAAGGCATATGAACGAGGCCGCGCAGAGCGTGGTTGTTGACTATTTCCTGTAAGCCTACTTCTACCATTTGTACCGTTTATTGTATAGATCTGTACTCGCATATGTTCAGCAATCCTATTGGCATGTTGTTTAAAGGCCAGCCTCGTGGGTGTAATGTTAGTGGTCGTGAGCATCCTAACGCATTAGCAAATTGTTCTTGATATTCCTTGGTGTATATTCTGTTGTCTGGCTTAGATCCCGCTAATGCTGACCATGTCAACGTTAGATTCTCGTGTGTGGTCGTGTATGATATGTACATGCCTAATATATTGTTTATCAGGCTTTGTAATGTTGACCATGCCAACGTTAGGTGGACGTCAACGTTGTGTCGCGGAGTCTCTATATAACTGCATGTCTACTGCTCATCAGGCCTATGCTTGTTAACGTTAGGTGTTGTATGTTCGCTGATCAACTTTTAGCTTAGTGACCATGGCGATTGTGTCTATATACTATGTACAGTATGGCCTGGTGCGTGTTAGATGTCAATATTACTGGCAGCTTTAGCCCTTGGCTTGGCTGCAGCTTGTAATGCTGCCACTACACCATCAACATTGCCATTGAGGGCACTGCACGGCACGATCGACCACTTATTCTCGGCACACATTCGCTGCAGTGCAGCATACCGCTCCTCGGCCTGCTCGACGTCACCCTTCGTGGCAATCACCACCACGTTCTTGTTCAGCATGCGGTCGCCCAACTCAGATTTTAACAACTCCACATCGGCCACGGGGTCCGCTCTATCCAGCCCAATAACAAAAGCTAACCCAGCACACCGTTCAATGTGTCGCAAGAACCCGAGGCCAAGCCCCTTATCGAGGTGTGCATCGCGAATAATCCCCGGAATGTCCGCCACGGTAAACCTACTGCCGTCAGGACCTAGCTCGATGGTCCCCACTTGCGGAACCAACGTAGTAAACGCGTAATCGGCAACTTTAGGCCTTGCGCGAGAAATTGCTCTTAGCAAAGTCGACTTACCGGCATTCGGCAAGCCCACCAAACCAAGATCGGCCAGCATTTTGAGTTCCAGCACCAGGGTGATTTCCACACCTTGCCGTCCCTTCTTTGCGAATGTCGGGCTCCGTAGTTCCGATGTTTGGAAATGCATGTTTCCCAGTCCGCCACTGCCACCGCGAAGCAGCAAAATGGGCCCCGCTTGTGGGTCGCACAAATCAAGGCCCTGTAAGGGGAACATGTCGTTTGCACGTTCTTGCCGTCTATTTATAAAATCGAATTGTTTAACGCGCTGCATCATCCGTTTGAATTGCACATTCTCTAGCCATTTCTCGTCCTCCTGAGCCCGGAAATGCCACCCGCCCGTGCCATCACTGAAATACGGCCTATGTAGCTGGATCGCCGAATCGTTATCAAAGCGGCTCCAATTTGTGACTAAATCCACCATCCCCAGTTCAATTTCGTTTCCAGCACCTTCAAATTTATCAACGTACTCTCGCAATTCCGAGATTGGCGGTGACCATCGCAGCTGTGTGCCGATGGGCACTTCCAGCACGACGTTTTCGCCCCTCTTACCAGTCAATTGCGTGGACCCGCCGTTACTGCCGTTTTGCGCATTATAAACTGGCCGAATGTGGGCTAAACTGGCGATATTCGGCGATGCCTGGACGTAAACGCTGCCGCCAAACCCGCCGTCACCACCGTCGGGGGGGCCCACGGATCGACCGGATTCTCTTAAAAAAGAGATTTTCCCGTCGCCTCCGTCGCCACTTTTTAATTTCACAACAACACAGTCGCGGAATTTCGCTGTTGCCGCATGCCGACGCTGCTGCCGCCAAGATGCTAAAAGCGACCTTGGTAGCCGGTATGGCCGGCGTTCTGTGGTGTTGTCCGGAGGTGCCACGCCATTATCCATCATATCCTGGATCTGAATCAAATCCTCCGTGCTGTAAAGGCATTTTGAAGTGCTGAAAGCACGCCTCAGGGGCCTCAGTCGCAAAGCCATGACCCATGCCCTTTAGCTCAACCAATTTATATATTTTGCAAACTATAAACAGGTAATTTCCTGTTAAATATTAGATATATGCCGTTATTGCACTGATTGGTGAGGCCTCGTGCTGCGAGAATGGGGTACCTCGTTCACCATGCAAAGTGTCCAAGGAGCATGCCCTCTACGGTCTAACTAGTTAATACAAAGTATAAATGGGGAATTTCACCGTTTATGCTCCATTAAATGTATACGATATAAATACAAGCTAGCAAAGGAGGAATTGCCTCGATCAAACTTCGAGTATATGCAGTAAGTGTGCCGTAGCTACACACCCGCGAGACCCATGCAAGCACCCCAAATTAGCCTTCGGTGCCATTTACGCTCTAACTAATTACATATATCATTTGTCGAGTATAAATGAGGAATTGTCTCTCAATACATACCGTAAAAGTACTTGTTCGATGGGTTTACGTACCCTGGCCAAAGGTCTGCAGCATGGCAAAGCGTCGTCGCTCAACCAATGTAAGTATATTATTTACCGAGTACCAGCGAGGAATTGCCTCCCTTAAATTTTTTAATTTCACACCGAAAGTAGTGTTTGGTGTACAGCCTGGTTGTTGAGGAACCCTTGACGTGTACGGCAGGCCCTGCAAAGCGTCCCAATAGTTGATGGCCGTTTACGTTCATTCTATTTATACGTATCAATTAGCCGAGGTTAAATGAGAAATTGCATCTTTTAAATAGCAAATACGTAAATGTACTGGGGTGTAGGTAGCCCGGTATCAGGAGAATCCTTCACGGGTTTACTTACATGGCAAAGCGTGCCCTTCATGCTCCATCGGATATATTTATCGTGTTAAATACTAAAGATTTCCTTTAAAGTTGTTGTGTTTGACTTGTGTAGGCTTAGTTCTTGAGCTCGACTTAGGAACCCTTTGAACCTCGACGAGTTACATGCCAAAGCGTCCCAAGGAGCCGTCGGCGTACCCGCGAGTCGATAATGGCCAGGTGTTTAGCACTTTGCGGCTGATCCCGGCGATCAACCAGAAGAATTACTACACGAACTACTTGAAAAAGGACAGCCAGTACCTGTGCCGTAAAGTTAGGGAGCGTCCCGAAGGCGATACCACGCCCACGGCTGTTTTCCATCCTGGTTCGTTGAATTTACGGGTTGGTTTAAACACTGACGCCGAGCCGCATGTTTTGCCCTTTTGTATTGGCAAAAAGCTGCCCGTCGTTCCCTCTGAAGAAGAGCAAGAAAACGAACAACAGTTCGATGCTGCGCTTGCCGAAGTGCGCCAGAGTTTCAGTGACCGCATGAAGTTTTATAAAACCCGGGTTGTTTCGCACGCGACGTCCATTTGCTCAGAGTTCAACGCCAGGCAAGTAGGTGAGCCCCTGGCTGAATCCGAGGTGAAAACCGAGGAAACTTTTGGTGCAGGGGATAAATTGTGTTGCCAAACGTCAATTCCAGCCAGCCACTCGCTGTTTTGGCCGTTAAAACGCGGCGAATTGAACGAGGACCCGAGGATGTACCGCAGCCCACAGGAGTTGATTAGCGACGTTTACGACATTCTAGAGTATGCCACACGCACGGCATTACAGTTGAATCCGCTAATGGAGCCTGCCGACGCTGTGCTGGTTGTTCCTGACCTGTTCAGTAGGTCGGCATTGTCGTTGTTTGTCAACACACTGTTCGACCTCAGTTTTAAGAATGTTGCCGTGATTGCTGAGTCTGTGGCAGCAACTTACGGTGCCGGGATTTCCGCGGCGTGCGTTGTGGATATCGGCGCTCAAACCACAACTGTCAATTGTGTTGATGACGGGGCATGCCTACCCGAATCGCGCGTGAAGCTCGATTTCGGCAGTGCAGATATGACGCGTGTCTTTGCCAAGCTTTTAAAGCGCATCAAGTTCCCTGGAAACCCCACTTTGGCGACAATTGATGCATTGAAGCAGGAGTATTTCACAGTTAATGAGGCGGATATCAGCGTGCAGCTGTACCACTACCAAACGAACGCCAAAAAGTACGATTTCAAAGTGTACAATGAGGTGATGCTTCCAGTGTTGGGACTTTTTTACCCAGATATTTTCACTTTGCCTATTCGCTGTAGCTGGAAACATGCGTTGTTCCCCAAACAGTTCGATCCATACACCGGCAGGGCATGTGGGCCCGTGTCGGATGCCGACATCAATATCCGTTTGGGCACGCTGGCCGTGCTGGGGAGGTCCTATGAAACGGACGCTAGTGTTGCTGCCTCGGTGTCGCAAGACGGGCATGACGTGAGTATGCTCGATGAGGAGATCGATGATGACTCGCGTATTGGCACGCCGGTGGCCGAAACAAAACTGGAGAAACGGGTTGATGTAAACGGGCCCAACCAGTTAGATGTTTACGAAACGCTGGATTTGGAGTTACCGGCCGTGGCTGCCTTAGACCATGCGATCATTGAGTCAATTGCTCAAGCCAAGAAGCACACGGGGTCGGTGAAGATGTACTACGAGAACTTACTGGTGATTGGCGGTGGATCGAAGATCCCCAGCTTCCATTTGATGCTGACTGACAGATTAACTATGTGGAACCAGGCACAGCTCAAGGAGATCGGCGATATCAGCGTCATGGCACTACCGCAAAGCGCGGATGCCGAGACGATTTGCTGGCGGGGGGGCTGTGTTTATTCCAAGCTTAAAGTGATTGACGAGATGTGGACGACGAGCGACGAGTGGGACGTGCTGGGGCCGCGCACTCTGCATTACAAGGCGGCTTTATACAGCTACTAAGCTAGATGGCTACTATTTAAATGTGCTGCATTAAGTATGTACGTGCATTAAGTATGTACGTGCATTAAGTATGTACGTGTACATGTATGTACGTGTACATGTATGGTGGGTGTGCATTAAGTATGTACGTGAGCATTTCGTATGTACGTGTGCATTAAGTATGTAGTTGGCACGTCATTATGATGGCTACTGAATTGTATTTTAAATGTGCTGCATTAAGTATGTACGTGTGCATGTGTAGTGGGTGTGCATGTGTAGTGGGTGTGCATTGAGTATGTACGTGTACATGTATGGTGGGGTGTGCATTAAGTATATAGTTGGCACGTCATTACACGGCACTATAGCCACAAAAAATATATCCAATTGTGCCCATTGTGGTGTTTGTAGATAATTATGCTACACACGAAGTGGCTTAAGTGTCATTGCCGCTCGTCACCCGGACTTCGGCCGTGGTGCGCGCTTACTGGAATTAATCCGGCATACTCCGTCATCGCGCTTTACGCTTATGACGTATCTGGGGTTTAGCAGTTGTGCTTAACGACTTGGGCATTAGGTTATGCACCACCCCAATTGGCCCAAACAAAGCGGCCGGGGAACTCCCAACCCTTCTCAGCCCCCCCCACTCCCGGTCCGCGTTCGGTCGTGGGGCCATTCGTGATACTGTCACCCCCACCCTTATATACCACCGGTACAGACCCACCCCATACTACAACAATGTTGCGTTCATTCACCCGTTCCGCCACGCGTAAAGTGGCACCCACCACCTCAAAGCGCTTTTTAAGCATCCATGAGTACCGCAGTGCCGAGCTGCTGCGAAAATACGACGTCGGCGTGCCTCCCGGCATGCCCGCGTTCACCGGCGCGGAGGCCGAGGAAGTCGCTAAAAAGCTCGGCAGCGAGGACCTTGTGATCAAAGTTCAAGCCCTCACCGGTGGCAGGGGCAAAGGTCACCTCGATTCAGGGCTTAAAGGCGGAGTTAAGATGGTAAACTCGCCCGTCGAGGCAAAGCTGTTTGCCGATCAAATGATCGGCCACAAGATTTTCACGAAACAGACGGGTCCTCAGGGTAAACCCGTGTCGGCCGTTTACGTCGTTAAGCGCGAATTCGCGCGCCACGAGTCCTACGTGTCGATTCTGTACGACCGCGCACTCCAGCAGCCGATCATCGTAGCGTCCGCCCAGGGTGGCATGGATATCGAAGGTGTGGCTGCTGCGGACCCTTCCGCCATTAAGAGTTTCCCCATTGATTTGGATGAGGGTGTCACGCACCGCCAAGCGCTGGAAGTGAGCAAGTTTTTAGGTTTCACGCCGAAAGCTCGGGAAGAAGGCGCGCGCACGATCATCAATTTGTGGCGGCTGTTCAACGAGCGTGACTGCACGCTGGTTGAGATCAACCCCTTGTCGGAAACCGTGGATAACCGTGTGCTGGCCATGGATGCCAAGCTGTCGTTTGACGATAATGCCGAGTACCGCCAGCAGGAAGTGTTTTCGTGGCGCGACATTACTCAAGAAGACCCCGAGGAAGTGGAGGCCCGCGACTACAACCTCAATTTCATCAAGCTTGATGGCTCTGTCGGCTGCCTTGTCAACGGTGCTGGGCTGGCCATGGCCACAATGGATATCGTTAAATTGAACCACGGCAGCCCGGCTAACTTCCTTGACTGTGGCGGCGGTGCTACTGCCGAGTCGATCATGAAGGCGTTCCAGCTGATTATGACCGAGAAGAACATCACGGCTATCTTTGTCAACATCTTTGGCGGCATTGTGCGCTGTGATGCCATTGCCCAGGGTCTTATTGCCACCACGCAGAAGATGGACATCAAAGTGCCGATCGTTGCTCGCTTACAGGGCACGAACTTCGAGCGTGCTGCTGAGCTCATCCAACAATCGGGTTTGAAGATCTTCTCGTTCAATGACTTGGACCAGGCGGCCCAGAAGGCCGTGCAGCTGTCGGACATTGTCCGCGTAGCGCGTGAAGCCAAGGTGGATGTCACTTTTGAGCTTCCTATCTAGTATATATCTATCCAATCTATCCAATCTATCCAATCTATCCAATCTATCCAATCTATCCAATCTATCCAATCTATCCAATCTATCCAATCTATCCAATCTATCAATTCTATCAATTCTATCAATTCTATCAATTCTATCAATTCTATCAATTCTATCCAATCTACACAGCGTATTTATTCGCTTCGCGCTCCTTTCAATATATCTAATTCGCTAGCATTCAACCTGTCTGTTCCATATACTGGCATTTAATCTATTCAACTATTGGGGAAAGCAGACAGCACAGTGGCCATCTTCGTGCCCATTTCGTCATACTCCGCCCGTGCAGTGCTCAGCACCGTGATGGCACCGCCAGCTCCCACCCGCCATGTGTGTGCATGCTTTGGTTGGTAAAGCGACCTAATAATCACGCTCCAGTCCCCACGGTCGTCAATACTCCAGTATCCATGCACGCCGCTGTACATATTGCGCGGAGCATTTTCGATTTTGCGCAAAATCTCACACGAGCGTTGTTTCGGAGCGCCGGTCATTGATCCAGGAGGGAGGCTTTGTGAAAGCACGTCGATGCCCCGCACAGAATTCTGGTTAAACTTGCCCTGTACGCTCGTAACTAATTGGTAAACGCTGTGGTACTCTTCCACGACCATCAACTGCGGTGTCATAACATCTTGAAGAAGATGGCCGATGTCGTGGCGAATCAAATCCACGATCATCAGGTTTTCCGCGCGCTCTTTTTCGGTGTTGAGAATTTCAGTGGCGCGAACCATCGTCATTTCAGGAGTTTTGCGGACGGTGCCTTTTATTGGGCGGAACTCACAGCCCTCGTGGTCCCATTTCATGAACCGTTCCGGAGACGTGGCGATAAGCCGGTCATCAAAGTTCATGTAACTGCAATACGGTGCGGGGTTATGCGTGGCCATATGTTCAAATAGGTGCCAGGGATGCACCGCGAACTCGAGCTCGGCCTGGGTTGTTAAACACAATTCATAAGAGTCTCCGCTCTTCAGTTTGGCCACACACTCGTTAAAGAGATGCTCATAGCTATTAAAGTCAATCCTGTTCTTTAACTTTGGGATTGGCATAGTGGGTTTTACCACTGAAGGGTGGGCAAAGTTGATCTTGTTTTGCATTTCGTGTGCCCATTTTGAGGGCCCAACAACATATATTTGGTTGGTTTTCTCATTCAGCGTTATAGACTTTGTAACATAAACAAGAGAAACATCACTGTTCATTTCAGAATTTTGGGGAACGTTGCCGTTCACGGTATGTAAACACGCACCTTCGTACGTAACGTAGCCCACAAGGCCACCCAGAAACGGCAATTGGGCCTTGTTCACGGCATCGGCCTGGTCGTGTGTGATCATGCGTGTGCTCATAAATTTCGCGGCATGTTCCCAAATGTTCGTACCAACAACATTGGTGGCAGGTGTGTACAACAAGCTCTCATACACTTTGCCATTTTTGGATCGGATGTGGGGGGTTATATGAGGTTCGAGCACGCCAAATATACTGAACTGGCCCGGTTCAGCTGAGGATCTGAGGCACACAAAATCCTGTAGTACACTGGGAATTGTGTGCCAAGTCAACTTCGAGTGGCACTCTAAAACTACCAAATCCGTAGGTTGGATGTCCAAATTTTGGGGCATAAGAGACTCATAAGTAACCATCATATCCTTGGGGAACAATGCCGGGGGTACCATTTGCCGGCGTTGTGAGTTAAAGTCCAAAGTCGCTTGCCAAAAATTGCTGAAGATCTGATGGCCATAAGTAGACAATACACTTTCAGGATGGAATTGCACGCCGAACCAGGGGAATTCAGCGTGCTCAGCTGCCATCTCGATTCCGTCATTGATCGCGCGGGCCGTGATTTTTAGTGAGGAACCGTACGATTCACAACAAAGTGAGTGGTACCTCACGACTTCAAACACTGCTGGAATGTTTTTAAACAGCACAGAGTTCTCAGTGTGCCTAATTTGAGCCACACGGCCGTGCTGCGGCTCTTGGAGGCGCCGAACATCCCCACCGGATGCGAGCACCAGACTTTGGTACCCAAAACAAACGCCCATAACCGGTACGGGGTTTTGCTTAACAAGTTTCCATATTTCATCAATGATGCCTCGATCCTCGGGTTTATGAGGATCGCCCGGCCCAGGACCAATCACAATCGCCTCTAAACCTGCTAAATGGCTGGCCAGTTCCTCAACGGTCAGCTTATCATGGTGAGCAACTTCTACACGAGTGTGGCACGCCGACTCGATCAGATGCGTTAAATTATAAGAAAAGGAGTCGTAGCAGTCAATGAATAGGATCATGCGGCTTTATGCGTTGAAGTTCATAAGTGTATTTATTTCTGCAATATTTATTTAAGGGTAAGGGCTCATGGACCAGTGAGGTTACTCACTAATGTGCTCACCAGCGCTCGTGGGGTACCTATTATCACGTGATCAATGAACATCATGTGATTAAGGTGTATCATGTGATTTTAGCTCGTGATGCGCGGTGGAATCTAATCACCCGCGGTAAGGTTATCTCTGTAATATGCACGAAGGCTAACGAGCTGCAACACATTGGCAGATTTCCCCAGTTTAAGCAGTTTAATTTCAGACCAGATTGAAGCCAGTGTACATTGCTTGCCAACACCAAGCTTTAAGATACCGTATTCGACGCCTTTCCCCCCCGTTTCGCGTGCCCACAACCACATCCAACAAAACTCCATTTAAACAACTATAATTCGAATTATAAATGGATAATCCCACTGATCCCAGTAGTTTACCACCACCCAACGCGACTGAACCCATTCCCGCACCTCCAAAGCCCGCGGAAACGCCCGTTGATGATGCAAACGGCGACCAGCCTAAAAAGCGCGGCCGGCCGAAGGAAGCGAAGCCAACTGAATCCAAAAAGCGGAAAGTCAAGACTGAGCCCAAACAGAAACCCAAACGGCCCGTCAAAGTCAACGTTGACCGTCAATGCGGCGTGCCTTTAGTCGATGAGAATGGCGAGCCCACTGGCCAGCTGTGTGCCCGCTCGCTAACGTGTAAAACACATCCAATGGGCGCGAAACGCGCTGTTCGCGGCCGGTCCATGCCGTACAATGCGTTGCTGACGGCATACCAGCAGCGGAACAACCTGAAAAGCGCGGCAAATGCGGCATTGGCAGCCCAGAAACGGTTGCAATCGGTAACTGCTCAGCAGGATAAAGAGGCTGATGAAGAATCCGGGGACCAGCAGCCGTTGACTGCCGCCGAGGAAATTGCCGCGGTGATGAAAGGCGCCATTCATTCTACACCCATTCCTTTGGATCGCGCAGTAATTATGCCCACTCGGCAACGCAATCAGGAAATAAACATGCGCGAAATGCTGTTCACATCTACATCAATACCACCCGTACCACCCGTGGAGGGTGGGCCGCCATTGGCAGCAGTTATGGCATCAACGGAGGCAGTGCTGGGCCGCTGTGTTCTGTTCAACCCGCTGTCGAATGCGCGCAGTGTTAGGCCCTCGCAAATATACGCGAATTCACGCATGATGAAGTCGATGCAAGATCGGCTTCGAGAGCGCAACCGTACGCAATCATGACTGCGATCTGCATTTGAACTGTTTAGTTGCTGGTCAACTTTCGTATTTAATTTGTTATATTGGTTTAATTGCTTGCATTTAACGACGCACGTTGCGGTAGCTGCACCGCCTGCATATGCGCGTCAGGGTTCGAGCAGCCTCGCGCAGCCACTAGCATGTGTCAGCTATACGGAGTGGGGTGCCCTTGCCACAAGCGCTGGAGAACCCGGTCACCACCCTATTAAATTGCTGGGCGGGCCCTCACCCACCTCATCCTAACACCCACCATGTACTCGCTTCGTCGTGCCTCCACTATTCGTTTCCCAACTCGTCTTGTCCGGTTCTACAGCGATAATACGGCCGTTCCTGAGGCGACTGGTAACCCCGAGGGGTTCAACAAGCGCGAGAAGGCCCAGGAGGACTGGTACATCAAGCAGCATGAAAAAGAGCAACTCAAAAAGCTGAGGGATGAGATCGCACAGAAAGAGAAGGAGATCGGCGACCTCAAGGAGAAGGCCAAGAGTCTCAAGAAAGAGTAAATTTGACACTAAAACTTAGCACGTAGTTAATTACATCAAATAGCCAATGTCGGCTATGAATATGCCAATCTATTTAACGAAATGCTCGTATATGCAAGATTTATGCATGTGCAGTGTACAATGTTCAGTGTGCAGTGTTCCATATTTAGTGTGCAGTGTACCATATGTAGTGTGCAGTGTACCATGTTCAGTGTGCAGTGTACCATGTCCATGCGCAGTGTACCATATCCATGTGCAGTGTACAATGTCCATGTGCAGTGTACAATGTGCAATGTACCATGGCCATGTGCAGTGTACAATGTGCAATGTACCATGGCCATGTGCAGTGTACAATGTGCAATGTACCATGGCCATGTGCAGTGTACAATGTGCAATGTACCATGGCCATGTGCAGTGTACAATGTGCAATGTACCATGGC
Source organism: Starmerella asiatica (assembly GCA_030572815.1). Classification (NCBI taxonomy): domain Eukaryota; kingdom Fungi; phylum Ascomycota; class Dipodascomycetes; order Dipodascales; family Trichomonascaceae; genus Starmerella; species Starmerella asiatica. The sequence goes on along the minus strand of JAJMBI010000028.1, from coordinate 66,927 downwards.
CATGTGCAGTGTACAATGTGCAATGTACCAGCACCCGTATATACTCATTGGCATGCATATCAAGATAGCACGTACTAATATTACTAGCTCTATATCACTTTTGCTGTTTGTGTTTAATTTAACTTGGACTTCACACCTTGGTGTTGAGCATACTACATCTCAATATCGAAATCCCCGGCATTGCCATTGTCGCTTTCAACAATTCTAAGTTTGGATTGCACTTCAATGTACTTCACACCCTGGTGCTGAGCCAGCCTTGCATTGAGGGCGTCCGCCGCCAGACCCGGCAGTACTGTTTTATCGCTGTGCGTCCATGACGGCGGGAAGTTCCTGCCGCCGCTCAACCGTAACAGTTCTGGGTAACCTGAGCCGGAATTGGCCGCTTTCACGAGCATAACTGTGGCAATTTCTCGAGCAACAGTGATATCAACCGTTTCCTTCGGCCGGAATTCCGGCACAAACACCGCTTTCTGGCGAGGCTCACCCACAATGAGGTGGCGCTGGATGCATTCATTCAGCCCAGCCTTCAGCTGGTTTAATGGCATTTTCTCGGATAAATATGAAAGTTTGAACGGGTAAACACTGAGCTGCGTGTCGACAATGCCCAGCAAATTGCGGGCCACGGCGGTACGCAATTGGTATGCCACAGTCTGATCGCGGCAGTAAATTGACGGGTTGTCAACTGTAGTGCCAATGCTGGCAACATCCACGCGTTTTAAGTACCCATCGCGTTCAATGCGGGGGGCCATTTGAATGTCAATGGTGTAAGTGTGCCCTGGAGTGGCAACAAACTTGTCGTCGAGTTCAGAAATTAACTTTGTTTCATCTACAATTGAGTGCGGCCGCCATTCAACACAAGGAAGTGAGTCCTGCACCGTTGGTTGGCCAGCTACAAACCGTTTAATGCGGCGTACTTTGGACCCGGGGACCACGAGGGTGTTAAAAGTTTGGGCAATTTCTTCAACGACATGGCGTACAAGCTGTCCAGTCACTTTTAACGAGTGCAAAGAATGATTTTCACTCAACGTGCTCGACAACAGGCTAATGACGGCCTCGGTTGCGAGGAAAGATGCAATTAGGGCATCGGCTTCCTTACCTGTAAGAGGCTCCAGCACTGGTTGAAGCACTGAGGGGGCGAATTGTTCACGCACGACGATTGTATGGCCCGCCATTACGGTGTATCCGTCGATATGCACGCCCAATGTTACTTTTAATATATCGCCATCATTGACGATCCCGGCCTGGAACGTATCGTGGGGTTCAGGAGCCACGCCAGTAACAAACTCGTTTTTACAGATTTCTACTGGCCGTGCAATACCTTTTTCCTTGATGTTTGTAAAGCACAGCCGCGTCTGTTTCAAGATCAACTCGTCACCAAACCGACACACTTCTCCCACACTTTGTTCGCCAATGTCACAATGAAGCCGTAAAATGACCTCCTTGAGAGTATTTTGCGCGATAATCGCGGCCTGGCGATATTTTTCAGTGATCGGAGACATTCCTAAATCGGTTGAAAAATATATTTACTTTGCCCCAACCCTGACCAACCAAAAAGGGTACAAACTGCGTCGTACCGTCCCTAAAGGCAAAGATCTGGTAAGCAATCTGGTAAACAATCTAAGCAATCGGATTTGATCTAATTTATATAGTATATATTAAGCAGTGCTATTCTCGTTGTCGTCATCCAGTAGCCAATACGCGACATCATTGCCGTACTGGTTCGTCTTAGTCGACATCGTCTTCTTCGCAAGCTCTTTAGCGGCTTTACTCCCTTCCATGACCACGGTTTGCACCTGTTCCTTCTGCTTTGCTCTATTACGCATGCGCTCCTCAATTGTGCCGCGAACCAGAAGTCGGTAAACCGTTACCTGTCGGGTCTGGCCCAGCCGGTGTGCACGGTCCATGGCCTGGCTATCAATTGTCGGGTTCCAGTCCGAATCAAAGAAAATGACTGTATCTGCGGCCGTCAAGTTGATCCCCAGGCCACCGGCACGGGTTGAAAGCAGGAAAACAAACAATTCTGGACGTGTTTGCCAGTCATTCACCAAATCGCGCCGGTCGCTTAGCTTCGACGAGCCGTCTAACCTCAAGTATTTATGCTGGCGGTACGTCAAGTAGTCCTCCATGAGGTCCATCATCCGCGTCATTTGGAAATATATGAGCACCCTATGGTCATCCTTCTTCAGCTGTGTGAGCAGCTCGTCCAGCTTCTTGAGCTTGCCACTGTCAGCAATGAATTTCGCCATCGAAGGTACTGAAATCGTCGTGAACCCCAACTTGCCATTGTCGGGAAGGTAGCCCGGTGTCAACGGCTCGTTATTTTGGAAGCGGCGCCACTCCTCGTCCAACGTGAGGGGCAGCAGTTCCCTGGGAGGCATGAAGAGCTCGCGCTGTTTAAGGAAATGACGCCGTTCAGGAGCAAACAACATAATTGGCGGGGCAGTTGCGCGCTCATGGAAGGCTGGATCCAACTCTTTTAGGTAATGGTCCAGCAAATAGTCCGCGGCAATGCTTCCTTGTTGAAGCAGCTTGTTCGGGTTATCGGGAATCACTTGTAAATACCCAGGTGCTCGGTCCAATGCCCGTTCCATCAATCCCAAATGAGCAGCATGCACAATCTCGCCCGCGGGCGTCCCGCTGAACTGGGAAATTGCTTGCACATACTTGTTCAGTGGATCGTGGGCCACGACGAACTTGCTGAGCAACTTGCTCCGCACCGCTGCATTTGATTTGGGTCCTGGAAGGTCCAAAATCCCTCCTTCAGCAACGAACAATTTCGGTATACGGCATTCCACAGGGTTACGGGCAGTTTGCGCCATGCTCAATTCACCCGACTCGCGTAAAAAGTCGTTTGTGTCACCGAACGATGCAAACGAAAACGCAGAGATCACATCCTGGCGTTCAAACAGGTCCGGGTGGTTACAAACCTTGCGGAACTGCATCACCAGGTTCATGAGCGAGGCCTGATCGTCACCTGAGGACCCCTTTTCAATCAAATCTCTAATTGAGATCTGCGATTTCACCATGCGGTACAATAGCCGTTGCCTCGGCGTCAAGTTGCAGTAGATATCGATCTCGATTTTATCGCCCAATTCCTGCTGGACATGCTTTTTCACGCGCCGCAGCATGAAAGGCTTCAAAATCATATGCAAGCGTTTCAGCTGCATCTCATTGAGCTCCTTGTTTTTTGTGGCGTGCGACTCGATATCTTTAGAAAACCAGTCGCTAAACTCTTCGTGCGAGTCAAACAAAGTGGGCATGATGAAATGCAATAGCGCCCACAGTTCCTGCATCGAGTTCTGGATCGGCGTGCCAGTTAACAGCAATCGGTTACGGCACTGCATCCCCAGCAGACTCTTCCACCTGCTGCTGCTGCTCGACTTGATGGCCTGCGCCTCATCAAGGATCATGTACTGCCATTTGATGCGGTTGACATACTGCGCATCAGCCACTACCAGTTGGTATGAGGTGACGAGCACATGGAAGGGCGAATCCTTGTTGTAGCGCAACTGGTTACGATCCCAGAACTTGCGCAACACTTTCCGGTCCTTGTTCGATCCCCAGTAAGGCAGTACTTTGAACTCGGGAACGAATTTCGAGATTTCCTGCTGCCAATTGTGCAATGTTGATGCCGGTGCCACTACCAAAAAGGGGCCCCAGATGTTATGGACCTCTGCAAGGTACGCCATGACCGAGATTGACTGCACGGTCTTGCCCAGTCCCATTTCATCGGCAAGAATCCCGTTGATGCCCTGCTCGTAAAGGTTTGCCAGCCACGTCAGGCCCTTGATTTGGTACTCCTTGAGTTTACAAGTAAGCATTTTCGGCTGAGCGATAGTTTTATCACCCAGCGAATCCGGGTTTTGGAACCCGTCTTCAGCACTTTCCGCAGCAGTCATCTTCTGAGGATCATCGAACTGGCTCGCACGGTCGCGCGCACGCTCAACGGCACTTTGAGCACTCGCTGCCGCAGCTTGCCGAATCTGCTCATCGTCAGCATTGTCAAAGTCAATCACGCCAACCGGTTCGTCACCTTCTTTAGTGGCAGCAGCGGTTTTCGACCCCACGAAATGCGAGTACAGCTCGGTTTGCGTAATAAGGAAGTTCAGTTTCCGCGACTGCCGCATCGCCTCGCGTTCTTCTTCTTCTTTCCGCGCACTGTCAATTGCCTCCTTCTCGGCCTTCTTACGGGATTCCCGCACTTCTTTCTCGCTGCGTTTCCAGTAACTCATCATCTCGCGCATCGCCCGCCGTGCCTTCGTTTGTAAATCCTTAAGATTGCGGTTCGTTTTGACTTGCCATTTACGCGCCTCTTTGGCTGCGAGCGTGGCTGTTTTCCGGCAGTTCGATAGTTTGACGGTGCTGCCGATCGTGAACAGTTTGTAGGCCTTGGGGATTTCCTTACGCGCGATATCGCGCCAAATACCTTCAAAGGTTGACTTGTACTGCCGTTCGCGGCGGGCTTCTGCCACCCCGGTGATTTTCCGGGGCTCTTCCTCTACCTCAGGCGATTTTTTGCGTTTTTTTTCCACCAGCGCGGCTTCTGCTTCCACTTCGGGTTCCGAAGCGGCGCGTTTCACGGGCTTTTCTTCCTCTTTGGCACGTTTGCGTTTAGCAGGCTTTTTAGCGCGGCCGGCAGGAGCAATCGGAACAAACGGCACGAAATCGTGTTCACGTTTTTGCCGAACTTTACGTTGCCGGCCAGTTTTTGTTGTTTGTAAAGAAGTTTCCTCGATTTTGGGTTGGCGAGTACGGTTTTTCGCGGCAACCGTTGCCGCTGTTTTTGCTGCCTTCGCCCGGGTCACTGCCTGGGCATAAAGATCGGTGTATGCATCGGCAATGAACAAATCTGCGGCATCCACGTGCAAGGAGGCCGTCGTTTCGATGCGTTCAGCCACGACTTGCGGTGTCAACGGCGTTGGTTTCAGCTGGGTGAACCGGCTGGCCAATGTGCGAGCCACTTCCGCCGCCTGCGCGTTCTCGGGCAGCGGAACGCCCATTTCGGTGGGAACCTCGCCGCTGACCTCGGCTGCCGGTGGAGCAGCTGGCACGGAGGGGCCCTCCGAAAGTAGCGACGAGATCGACATGGCGTCGCGGCGGCCGACGTCGGTCATTTTTGGTTTAGTTTTAAACTAGTATGGAGAATTTAAGTATGTCCCGGGTTGGGCGCAACTGCTTACGGCGATCTAGCCGGCCGTGGTGGTGGGCGAGTGTGCCAACGACCCTAACGCGTTCATTGATGGGCCAGTTAGGGCCTCGGCCTCGCCACTTAAGCGTTGCGGGATTGCCGGGTGTGGCGGCACCGCCCAAACGTGGCATCGGCTTGAGCTTCCGCACGGGCTAATAGGCGGCTTAATTTACATATTTCGTGTACTTAAATGCCGATAACGGCCCTAAGGAACTACTTTAAATGCAGCCGAACGCGGCATTAATCGGCAGAATAATACGATCTTTTAATATCTCTTCTATATATATCTACGTGCGCGGTTTCGCCGCAATTCGCTAAGATACAGTGGGCTTAGCATGCATGTGTGTAGTGCACGCATGTGTGTAGTGCCCGCATGTGTGTAGTGCCCGCATGTGTGTAGTGCAATACCGGAGCATGAGTTTGGGAGTTTGCCAGGGCTTCGATCCAATGATGAGCATTTACCGGACAGCCACCCCATCGACATGCATGAGGAGTTTTGACAATGTATATATGTTACTTACTTGGACATCACACAACATCGATTTCTCTTGCCCGTGTTGTGGGCCTTCAGGACACTTAAGGTTAAGTATCATACAACATAGCTAGCTTCATTAGTTGTTATCTTCAAAGGCTGACAAGTTTGACTGCAGAGAGACTAGCCTAAATGGCCTGACTTCAAGGCTGCTCAAGTATATGGCAGGGCCCGCTGGCAAAGGGTGGGTCCGTGAATAGCCGTATGTACGTATATTTACTCTCTGTTTGTAGTTATTCTGTTCTTGTGTGATCCAATAGGGTATGACGATCTCGTGGGCGCTTGAAAACCGGAGGGACCGGCAGGCTCGCAGCAGCAGTTCACGGGCTGCCAAAGTGCAGCTATGGGCCAGCGAATGGGGGATCCTCTTGCTTACCGTGGTGTTTGTTAGTTTGTTTAGCGGGATCTACCACATTGTTGCCGGCTGGCTCATGCGGGTGCGGGCGGGGCCCTGCCTTAGCGTACCAGTAAATGTAAATGGAACAATGCCCACATTACATGCTAAAAGTGGGTGTAGGGCCTGGCAATTGTCGAGTAGTGTTGCCGGTGCTGCTGTTTACATTGTGCTGGCACCCTTGCTCGTGTTGCCTGCCGCCTATGCCGTTAAATGGTATGCGCCCACTGCGTCCATGAGCGGCATTGGCGGCCTGAAATCGTATTTCCAAGGTTTTGATGTTGATAATTTATTAAGTAGTCGCACACTCGCCGTAAAACTCGCCGGTATTGTACTGGTTCCCGCTGCGGGGCTGTACGTTGGCGAGGAAGCGCCGTTTGTGCATGTAGCTGCCATCACTTTAAATGTGCTGGCGCATGCCTTGCCCGTCAGTGCTGCTCGCCGGCGTGATTTAGCGCTGGCAGCTGCAGCGTCCGGGATTGGCGTGGCGTTCGGTGCCCCATTGGGGGGCGTCCTATTTGTGTTGGAAACGTTTATGCCGCCAAAGACTGCGATCTGGCGGTGTTTTGTGTGCTCGGTCGTGGCATTGGTGATGTCGCGCATTGTTGCATTGCCGAGCATCACGGGCGCGGCATTCCGCATGCCGGAAACGGGATTGTTCCACGTTAGCCACGACCGGATCTGGCATGCTGTCGAGTTGCTGCCGTTTGCACTGCTCGGAGCGTTTGGGGGCGCGTTTGGAGTGCTTACGAGCCGCGTGTCGAACTCGGCTTTGAAGCACTGGTACGCATTATACCCGGTACTGAGCTGTGTGGTGGTGGCATTGGTAACGGCAATTGTTAGTTATGGATCTAAAGTAAGCCGCATCTCGCTGGCAGAGTTGCTGGTCGAGCTGTTTGCCGAGTGTGCAGTGCCGGCCACTCTGGATCCGTCATTGCCGAATGTTTCACTGTTTTGTTCAGGAACCGGCGCGCCATCGAATTTGGGGGGGCTCGCACTCACGTTCGCACAAAGTTTGGTGTTAGCGCCATTGTCGTTTACCTTGCCAGTGCCTTCTGGTATTCTTTTACCGAGTTTGGTCGTGGGAGCATTGGGGGGCCGGTTACTAGGTCTTGCCATGATGACAATTCTGGAACAGCTACCGATCGTGTTGAGCACCGCATTTTGTCCTGATGAACGGCAACACTGCATCACACCTGCGGCGTATGCGCTTGTGGGTGCAGCCTCAGTATTGGCCGGTGTCACGCGACTCACGGTGTTTAGTGTGGTTTTACTTTTTGAAATTACAGGAGCGCTATCGTTTATTGTGCCTATTATGACCGGCGTCATTGTTTCGAAATGGGTCAGCGACACTTTAGGTGATTCGCGCAGCATCTATGCGATGTGGCAGGAGATACAACACTTACCGTCTCTGCCAGACAATGCCACAGCCGTACCAGACCTTAGTGCCTCGGAAGTAATGACTCCAGCCACGTCAATTGTCGCGATTCGCGTGTCCGAACCGCATGCTGGTGCTTCACCAACGTTACCATCCGCACCCCACGTCAGCGTGCCAGTTTTAGGGCCCAATAACGAATACATGGATTATGTCGTTTCCAAAACCGGCGAGCGCGAGCCCACTATAGTTTTAAGCCCCGATGCTTCATTGCGATTAATTATATCCAGCATGACGCAGCTCGGCATCCGAGTTGTGATGTTCTGTCAAAGTGGGGAGTTTCAAGGCTTGATAACGCGCATGGATGTCGTGCGTGTTTTGGCTTCGTACAAACCAGTTGTATCAATTGCCGAGTTTGACGATGAAAATGTGTTCGAGATTGAGTAGTTTAGCGGCCGGTCCGCAATTACCACCAAACATAGAACCCCACACCCACCGATCGTGAGAGGTCGCGATCGCTCGCGACCGCGATCGCGACCTCACCACATTAATATATATTTAGTTATGAAGCGAGTATACATTAAAATAATGACCAGATTTCAATGGGGTGCTCCAAAAAAACAGGTGCGGCTCGTAACCACGATTGATGGCCGGGCCGAGCTCGAGGAATACTTTGAACAATTCAACGAGAAACTCGAACCGTATAACTGGAATGTTGAGGATGTACATGAGTTCCATACGGCGTACCGGCAGAGCTTGCCCGATTCGGAGGCGACATTTATTAGCCATGATGATGACCACATGTACCATAAGCCCTCCAGCGCGGATCCCGACACTTTGGCATCCATTGAAGATGAGCTGGCAATGAGACCCATTCTGGATGATGAATTGCCTTGTGATTTGTCCTGCCAATTTTCTGAGCCTAAGCCATCCAAGCTACGCAAGCCAAGCGAGCCAAGCAAATCAAGCAAGCCAAGCGAGCCAAGCAAGCCAAGCAAACCAAGCAAACCTGAAAAGGAATTGACGAAGCTTAACAAGGAATTGGGGGAGCCTGACAAGCAATTGAACGGCAAATTATCCAAGCTGTCTGAGCAAGTTTCCAAGCAGCCTGAGCAAGTTTCCAAGCAGCCTGAGCAAGTTTCCAAGCAGCCTGAACAAGCGCTCCTGTCTGAGCCAGTTTCCAAGCCTGAACAAGTGCTCCTGCCTGAGCCAGTTTCCAAGCCTGAACAAGTGCTCCTGCCTGAGTCGGTGTCAAAGCCTGAGCAAGTCAAGTCTGAGCAAGTCAAGCCTAAGCCAGTTTTCAAGCCTGTGAACAAGCTAGTGAACCAGTCTGAGGTCAATACGTCCAATGCCGAGCCGTCTAAGACCAAGCAGCTTGAGACCAAACGCATTAAGCCCCCCGTGGCCGATTTCGAACGGGTTGAGCGCACTGCCGACTTCCACGGCTTCCCTACGCGGCGTGAAGCCCTCGAAAAGTTGTGGCCCAATATTGGCAAACGCAAATTGCTTTGCACGGCGTGCTCCATACATTTTGAGAGCTACCACGACTTTGCCGACCATCTAGATGCTGTGCACCCCGGCAAACGCGAGTGGGCTTGCCCCGAACCGAGCTGTGTCTGGTCCGTTTTCAAATTCCGCGACCGGCAGGGAGCCCTCCGCCATCTGCGCACCGTTCATGGCCCTCGCAAGCTTATCTGCAAGATGTGCGAAGCGGGCCCCAGCTTCACCCGCCTTGACTCGTTGCACCGGCACCAGCAGCTGCACCATCACTAATTATCTAGTTAATTTTAATTTTTAGTCCATGCATTTAACTATTGAATGTGGGTTTCTGTGTGATTGTCAGGTGCATACAGGGTTGTAATAAAAGTGCTAATGGGAACACACGACTACGCCCGTTTGGATGCCGAGGCCGACGATGACAGCGTGGCATTAATGCTCGGGCACGCTCCTCCGCGGCTGGCGGTTTTCGGGGCCACGGACGATGTAGAATTAGAAGATCTCGACGGGGCAGGCAGGGCCGCTCAAGAAGCCCGGCAGAAACGTGTCCACCAAAGATTCGAGCAGAGTGTAATGCGCGGGTCCCGTAAACTCGTCTTGGTCGTTGTTGGTGCTGCATTCATCCTGGTTATCCTCATTGCAAGTCATACGTTTGTACGCGGCCGCAACACTCACCACAACAGCGATTATTACGCTCCAGTACTTACTGAACCGCTGGATATGTCTACAAGACTAAACAACGGCACGCACGAGTTCCGTCGCTCAACGTTAATGATCTCGTTGGATGGGTTTCACCCGCACTACGTCTCCGAGATTCGTACCCCATTTCTGCATAAACTGGCCACGGAGAAGTTTGTTACGCCGTATATGCTTCCCTCTTTTCCTACACAAACATTCCCGAACCATTGGACGCTCGTAACGGGGATGTACCCCGTGAATCACGGCATTGTTGGGAACACCTTTTACGATCCTAATTTGGACCGGAAATTCGACAGGCAGAACCCCCAGGATGTCAACAACTCCATATTCTGGGGCGGCGAGCCTGTGTGGACCACTGCCAGGCACAATAAACTGTACACGGCCGTGCACATGTGGCCCGGGTCCGAGCAGGATGGCGAACCTGAAGACCAGCCTAATGAAACCACGCCTTACAATCCCAATGAGTCGTTGGATGCGAAAGTAGAGCATATTACTGAGTGGCTCGATCGTGGCACGGACATGCCCCAAGTTATGCTGGCGTATGTGCCGAATATCGATACTATAGGCCACAGTCATGGCATTGCTGGGTCAGAGTTGATTACAGGTTTAAGCATGGTAGACGGGTTTGTTGCCAGTATTGCGAAGGCAATTGAGCAGCGGAATTTGACTGATGTGGTAAACTTGGTGATTGTGAGCGATCATGGCATGGCACCCACGAGCAACGACCGGTTGGTGTTTCTGGACGATATTATTTCCAACTATAAGAAGGTCAAATCGGATTTAGGCTGGCCGCTGGCCGGACTGCGGTTCGCGGAAACGAGCGACGTGGATGTGGCCTACGACTCTGCATTGACTGCCAAGGAGAATGGAGCTAAGGGGTTTTCGGTTTACATGTCAGAAGCTATGCCTGAAGAATGGCATTTCTCCACGGGAAAAATAAATAAACGCGGCGAGGAGGAAGACCACGGTGATGAGGAGGACAAGCCGAAGAAGGGGAAGGAAAAGCCGAAGAAGGAAAAGCCAAAGCCGAAACCGAAACCGAAACCCAAAAAGCCAGCTTATGGCGCTTATAGACAAAGGCTGGCCCCTCTTTACATTGTTCCCGATGTGGGCTACAGTTTGTTGACCCACAATCAGTGGGATGAAATGAACCATGAATACTTCCTAAAGGGTGTGCATGGCTACAACAGTACAGAGCCTTTGATGCGGGCACTGTTCTTGGCTCAGGGGCCGGCATTCCCCAGTGGGACTTATTTGCCGTTTAGCAACATCGACGTGTACTCAGCAGTGTGCCGGTCGGTAGGCATCGAGCCAAACGAGAAGTCCGATGGAAATTTCGAGGGGTTGCGTATGAGGAAAATGTTCTCTTTCTCGGAGAACTACCCGGGTGTGCCGTTTAAAGTCGACATCCTTAAGGATTCTACTTACGAGCGGTTCTTTGACCAGCCTTAGCATACCACAGCATTCATTAGACATCCACTTGGGAGCGACCGGAAAAAAAAATATCAAAATCGTAACATTATATTCATTATTTAAATGAGCGTTTCTTCCGCAGTGTGGCCAAAACCTCGCGGGCTGATTTCGGACGTGTGCGGAGACGCCATCGTGGTGACAAAACTTTCTCGATGTACTGGAGTTCTGTACAAGGACATCGAGAAATCAAAAACCTCGTTATATAGGTGAGCCAGATTACGTTAGTTTCTGGCTTGAAAAGCTGGGGATCTTCAACAACGGCACGTTGTTCATCCAGAACAGCTGCGGGTGCTCTTGAGAATGCGGGGCTGTCCAACGATGTAAACAGCACTATATTTTCATCAAAGTCACCGGTTTCTTGCAGTTGGCCCTGTGGTTTCACGGGGACACAGATCCGCCCCAGTTCGCAGCTCAGTACCTTGACTCTACTGATGCTGCCGTTAATGGGGTTACGTTCAACAACAATATTGCCAGTATGTAAGTTGCGATGTTCGAACTGTAACTTCTCCTCGGCCAATGCTAGTAATCTAGTCAGTTTCCGCAGTACGGAAACCACTTCGGCTGAAGAATAAAAGGTCGTTTGGTCCAAGGTTGTGCCATTGTATGGCATCCCCAAGCTGCACGCTAGATGGCCTCCATTTTTCCATTTTCGGTAAACATTGAAGTTCTCAATGCCCGCAAAACAGCTGCCATCGGGTAAACTCACCCGCAGTTCTTCCAAAGAGTAATGAATCCATAGCTTTTGTAATACAAACGCTGCTGGCGTTACGTTCAAATCGAATTCTTCTCGGTATTCATTGTTATCAGTATATTCACCAACAACTACAGAAGATCGGCATGCTTTGGAAAAACATAACAGTTCTGCCACCACAATTCGATCCGATTCTGATTCAAAGTCGGTGTTATCAGTGAATGCGTTTATATTGCGCATAGTGGGACTATGACGCACTTTATGAAGCTCATTTTTCAGGCTGTCATTACTGGGCTCTTGTTCCAAATGCGAGCGAGCACGGCATTCCGAGAAGGACGATTGAGATGAAGAGATAATCGAGCACAGTGAGAAAATTGATGGTGAGCGCTTGATTTGATATGGAACTGGTGACGTTCTGTCTACCATTAATACGTTTGTTGATTGCATTATCCGGCTAAAGATGAACAGAATGAAATTCCAAAAACCGTCTGCTTATGTAATAATGAAATTGTCCATTTCAGCACGTTAATCGTGCATGGTCAGCGTAGGGTTCTGCGGTATTAGGTTAAGGGCACGACCCTTCTGGCCTCACATTCCGCACTAATGAAATGCCGTTGAGGCCAAATGTGTCCGTATTCACCCCATCACATGCGCACATGATAAATACTAACCCCAAACTGCCGCGACGGGAAATTCGCGGTAATTCTGGGGGGTAAATATTTGCAAAAGATCTTAATCTCCCTCAATTTCGCATTCCATAGCCTCTGAGGCAGATCGTTTTTCATTCGTATCCCGCCCTATATTATAGCGCGCATAGGCCACCACCTGCCTTAAACGGGGAACCGAAAGTTGAAATATGGCGCGAGGGTTTTGAGCGGCGGCCGTTAATCGGGGTGGGGCAGACTGCGCACCTAACCCTAATAACCCCGGATGACAGTTCCAACTAATTATGATTCGATAGAAGTGTCTAAACAACGCCAAATCAAAAAAAAAGGTGACAATATACCAATTACACACATGCAGAGTACTATATAGCCCATATAGAGAATATCCCGCCTAAAGTTTAGCGCTTGACATCCAGCCAAACTCAAGCTTTTTGTCCTTTGCGGGGTCGATGATGACATTGATGAGTGCCACGCTATTAGAATGAATCGCCTTTACTGTAGCTTCTTTTACCTCCCGTAAAGTCTTGGCCACGAACCCCAGCGCTCCAAGACCGATTGCTACTTTATGATACTCCGTCTGCAAGCTTAAGGCAGTAGACGGCAAGGGTGAGCTATTAGATTTCGCGTAAAGGGCCGGGTCTACTCCATGATAAACACCGGAATTGTTCATAACGTAGATAATCATTGGCAGATTCGACCGCACCGCAGTCTCGATTTCCATCATTGAGAACCCAATGGCGGAGTCGCCCTCCACTGCAACGACAAGTGACTGCGGGTTCGCCAGCTTCGCGCAGATCGCATAGCCCATGCCAACTCCCATTGTTGCATTCGTGCCAGCATCTAATCGGCAACGGGGCTCACTCAAATTAAAACTAGTACGGCTAATATCCATGGTATTCGCGCCTTCGCTGACGTACACTACGCGGCGTCCGCCGCCGTGGCTCTGCAGCGTTTCACGGATTGTTTTGTATACTGGATGGTACGTGAGCACCTTTGAATCCACAGTTTCTTGACCAAATACCTTGGTTTCGTTCAATGACCGTTTATCAGCAACAACTTTAGGGGTACTGGGCGCCTTCCAGCCACTCAATTCGTACGCCAGCTGCTCGACAACCAACGCAACATCACCTTGGATGCCCAGGCTTCGTCCCTGTAACTCCTCAGCAACTGTGTCTACTTGAATGACTTTAGCGGCAGCATTGAATTTTGGGGCCCTTCCGAAATGCAGGATCCAATTCAGCCGCGCACCGAGCACAATTATCGTGTCAGCAAGCTTAAGCGCTGCTGATCTTGCTGCACTCAAGTTTTGGGGACTGAAATCGCTCACTACGCCTTTGCCCATCGGCGTGGGGATAAAATTAAGCCCCGTGGAATGCTGCAAATGCCTGACAGCATGCTCTGCGCGTGCGTACGCACATCCTTTACCAATTATCAACAAGGGGAAAGCCGCTTCCTTGATAGCCATGGCAGCAGTCACCACGCGCTGAGGATCTCCGAGTGTCTTCGGAGCAGGCGGAGGTGGTAGAAGCTGTTGAACTACATCCTGGCATGTTTTCTGGATGAGGTTCGCAGGTAAATCAATGTAGGCAGTGCCTGGTTTCCCGTATTGGCAAACGCGGTACGCCTGTTCCAGCAGCCTAGGAAGTGTGTGTATGAGATCCACGGGCTGTTCAGCGAATTTCGCGCCATTAGCTTTCACCAGACTGATCTGGTCGAGCTGCTGGAACGCGCCCATCCCGCGTTGCGTGGTTTCCGCTGACCCGGCGAGCAACAACAGCGGGAACCGGTTCGCATTGGCGTTTTCCACGCCAGCCAGAGCATGAACAACCCCGGGCCCGCCAACCACCAAACAAACGCCCGGTTTCGCAGTTAAAAAGCCGTAAATTGACGCGGCATACGACGCACTTTGTTCGTTGCGGAAGCCGATAAACCGGATACCCTCGGCAATACACGCCTCGGCAATTTCAATAACGGGAATACCTACTATACCAAATACGTGGGTGACTCCTAACTGCTTGAGGTGCAGTGCAATGATCTGGGCTCCGGTCGGCATTGATCGCGTCGTGCGGGGTTGTGGCTGCAGGTCGATCAAGTCACGCTCAATTTACTGGTCACTCCATACGGCTATGGACCATGAACGCTGGGCGATATATTTCAAACGGTGGGGAGCGGAGCTCACAACACCAAAAACGATGTTGAAGTGGTGTTTTGTGGTTGCTTTGGTGGCAATCGCTCAAGCTAATAATGAAAAGACGATTTTCTATTACCAAGGAGGTGCAAAAGGCGCCCTCGTACCTTTAGAGCCCCTGCACGCCCAGCTCACATTCGACGAAGTACACGACCATTCAGACCAAATAATCGGCATTAATGCTGAGCCAGGCACCTATTTGGTGCGGGTGAACTGGCCAGCAAGTCACCCGGCTGATGTTTCTCTTGCATTTAATAGAACAACCCAGTCTATAGTGGTTAGTGGTTCAAGAAGCGATATTCAAAGGCTCGACAACTCGCTTTTACTGGAGCAGGTACCCGTACTCGTGCATTTAAGCCCCATGAAATGGAACCTTATACCCACAGACGTTATCCCGATGATCTATGGCATAGCTGCGGTGGTGCTAAGTTCCAGTGTACTTGCATACTACGTTACCCGCGGACTTTAAATTTACTATATTTATTTATATATATATCAGGGGAAACTTCCCCTTTTGGGCCCAAAATACTCTCCAGATGGGACCCGTTTAAGAGGGAGTCCCTTCGCATCGCCAACGTTCCACGGCTGGCTGTTGCCCCACCAGTTCAGGTTTACGACGTTTTTGTACTGCGTGCTGAAAAATACTATCAGGCCTGCATACCCGACGCCGACATCCATGGCGTGGCCAAACATATACGTGTACTTCTGCCACCACCGCGGGAACCGTCCCTTAATGTACCAATTGAACAGCAAGTTGACGTAGGAAACGCCAATAACGTACTGGAGTGACTTGGGGCACCATTCAATACCGGCCAACACTGCCATTTCGTGGAAACTGTGGAGGAACCAGTTAAACTTGTTCGTATATCGAGGAATGTATCGCCTTGCCAGCCAAAACGGAATGGGGTAGATAGCACCGATCAAAAAGCAGTACTTTAACACCGGGTACATGCCTCCGAGTAGCCGTCGGGGGCCAATTGCACCCCACTGAATAGCGGCATTGAAGAAGCTCCTTTGGGTGAGGCAGTTGAACTTGTCGGCGTTTTTCGGGTTGCACAGATCAGGGATTCCTGATGGCGATGTTTCCCACCACGCAATGAGTGATTTCACCATAACGCTGGTTGCTACAGATGCAAGCTGTGCTCGGAAAAGCGCTCGAGGTGCAATGCCGGTGTAATGTGCTTGCACTTGGTTGGTTATAAAACTTGCGGATTGCGAGAAGAAATTCGAGGCGTACACTTTTGAAACCATTAACGCGTTTGCATTCCCGGGTATTGCAAGGCCGATAACTATTTCAAAAAGCGTGTTGATCTCGAATTCAATGGAGGTCGTGGCGTGGAGGTATCCGAATGGTACACAAAAGACAACGGTCAGGCCAATCCCAAAGAAGATCGTCCACACTGGGCACTGGGTGAATTTAAAATACTCGACCATGGCAATGGCCACCCCGATAGATAGAAGCATGACGGTTACGAACCACCATTCGGGAACCTCGCTGTACTTATACTGTGCTCGGCTGAACCGATCTTTGAAAGAACGCAGGCTACCCCCATCTTGTGGTCTCCTTATACTGTCAATAAAGCTTGAGTAGAAAAGCTTTAAGGAGATCCAAATGGACTTGCTGTAGTTGAGAATCGTGTACATAACCATTCCTGTGTACATCGTCAAGTATGCGCCTTGAGTGACTATACTTCCCGCGCTCCAGAAGGGCGGAGAATACTGCTGGTATTTTTCTTCATCAAGATTGTGAGTGTTCGGATCGAGCACATTGTCCACTTTGAATACCGTGCCATCGTTGGCGTATAGCACATTGGTGTTGATGGGCAGATACGCCGTCCAGCTCGTGTTCGTATACCAGATGCCAATCAATGCCAGCATGCTCAACAACATTCCGATTAAGGTCATCATCTGGGCAAATACCGGCCTTACGATGGCCTTGACCCCTATGTTGTTCCAATCAAAGGTGTTGACGGGATTGAATGCCAGTCCAGTCATACAGCCAGTGATTGCCTGCAGATTGGCGTTGTTGGGCGCGATCCAGGCTGGCCAATCGAAAAAACTTAGTGCTTGGAAGAGATAATTGGTGATCCAGTACCATACAAAGCTGGCAAGAAGTATTATTCCAAAGAACTCCGCACCCTTCAGTCGCCATCCATTAATAGTTTCCCTTCGCTCGTGCTCTACCAGTGCTCGATTCACAGCAATTGTCGGCAGCACATTGTACCACACACAACGCGTGGGGTAAACCAGGAACGTACGCATTATGCCTGCAATGCCTAGTCCCATGAAATTGGAAGACGCCATTATCATAAGAATGTAGCCAAAGCTGCGAGCCTGGTCGATACCAAGGAAATAGGGATTGCTCTGCGCTATAACAGCTCGGTAGGAATATGGCGAACTAACTGCGACAGACATGGCTAAGGTGGCCAACATCTGCTCTTTAAACGACCATGGTGTGTTTTTGTTGATGTAAAACCTTCGTTTACCAAAGAACGGGATGTACAATGTGGGTAGTTTGGCAAAAAGCTTTCCAGAGTACACGAGCAGAATCAATATAGACCCGGCGTCAATGGAAATGGCGGGGAAACGCGTGGCGAAAAACGTGTCCATGGCAGCACCTAAGCAAGCCCATAGACAGCCCAAGAAATATACCCGGAATGTCTCGTAGTTCTCGCCTTCTTCATCCATTGGGCGCGTGGCACTTCTAACCTCCGAATAAATGGACCAGTCATCGATCAGGAATGCCTCAAACTTGAGTCTGTAAATCAGGCACATCGAATAGCTCTCTTTGCCTCTGCCAGGAGCAGATTGGTCAAGTAATTCTTGCAGCCTATCTAATTTCCCATTGCTCAGGCATGGGTCGTCTTGATGTTCCAGAATTGCGCGTTGTAGAACCTTGCGAGCATCACACACGCTGCGGGACATAATTTGGTCATGGTAGTTGAGAATGTCCTTCCGGCTTATACTACTATAGTCGTCATCTGCATTCAAGGAACAACTTTCGAAAGCTCCTTCGTAAGCGTCCTCTTTCATATAGGATTCATCAAGCAGGTGAGACTCGTCATGCTCTTTGGTGACCGCGACAGTGCTCTGAGTTCTGCTCAAGTCGCTCTCTCCATATATAGTTGAGAAACTGGTTTCGGCACTCAATCTGCGTTCTTTGACATGAGCCGCCTTTGGGTTCTCCTTGTTTTCCATCTCTGAAACTTATGTATTTTAAATAACCAGAAGCTTTCCAGTTATAGAATGTCACAACTATCTATATGAGTACGATCTTGATGCCATGGATCCACTAAGCTTTGATGAATTTAACCTTCTTCTTGGTATTTGTGTTGAAACGTGCGGATCGCCAATAACATTGCATCAGTGTTTGCGCATTATGGTACTATTTACAGGGCGGATATTCCGCAGCAGATGATTGGATAGAACCGAGTTTATTTGAACCCAGTTCGGCACCGACAATAAAGTTGATGATCGCAAAACGCGGCTGGGAAGTTAAACCAGTACGTAAAGTTTTGTTTGGTGAGCCTAATCCACCATGTGATGTTTCCAGTTGATTCAGTCGTCGTTTAGCACGGCAGCTGTCCGTAGCTTCTAATGAACCCCGTAACGTCACGAATGTTGTCCATGCCCGTTAAGTAAGTCACAAGTCGCTCAAACCCCAGACCGTATCCACCATGAGGGAAGCTTCCGTATTTACGTAGATCCACGTACCAGTTAAGACTGTCGACATCCATATTCATTGCGTGCATACGAGCAACGAGCCGGTCGTAGTCATCTTCACGCATTGAGCCGCCCACAATCTCACCGATTTCGGGGTACAGCACATCAAAACAGGCTACCGTTCTATCCGATCCAGCAGTATATTTCATGTAAAACGGCTTAATTTGCTCCGGGTAGTCCGTGACGACCACTGGTCCTTTAACCAGCTCGTTAGCCAAAAACTTTTCGTGCTCAGAAGGGATGTCGCTGCCCCAGACTAAATTTTCAAGCTTTCCCGAGTTATTGAGCAAGTTTAAAGCCTCTGTGTACGCCATAGTTGTCCATTTTTGGCTGGCCAGCTTCCAGCGATGCTCTAGCTTGTACCTGTCTTCATCCCGTCTTTTCGACTCCAGCAATTGTTCAGCTGCCGCATTGGATGGAATGGCAGCTTTAACCATATTTTCGCAAAAGCCGGTTAATTCGCTCAACCCATCAACAAAGGCCAGCTCCGCCTCGACCATCCAGAACTCCGAGAGGTGCCGGTTTGTATCCGAGGCCTCGGCCCGGAATGCCGGCGTGAAGTTCCACACGCGCGCCAATGATGCAGCGAAGACTTCGAGGTGCAATTGCGAACTTACTGAAAGATAAGCTGGCTTGGCAAAGAAATCGCGCGATTTCTCGATAGCAAACGCCTCCCCAGCACCTTCACAGTCACTGGAAGTAATCAGGGGAGAGCTTACTTGTACTACATCATTAGCAAGAAAGAATTGCTGCAATTGTGCTAAAGCCCAGCTGCGATAACGTAAAATTTGGGCGGCTTGGCGTGTTTTCCACCTAAGGTGGGGCAGCTGGCGCAAGAACTCGCGCGAATGGTACTTTTTCTGTAAAGGATAGTCGCTCCCGGCCCTGCCAAGCACGATGGCTGGCGCATTGGTTTGCAATTCGATGCGCTGGCTGCCGGGGGAACTGCTTACCGTGCCTTTTATTTCTACACAGCTTCCCGTAGTCAATGAATCAGCTTGTTCGGGGTTGGTAAACACAACGTTGAGCGGTGTGGGGCTCGATCCATCGCTAAGGTCGGCAAATGCGACATTTTTCATGCGACGCACACTTTGTACCCACCCACAAACAGAGGCTTCAGAACCGGGAACTGCGGTTTTTAAAACGGCCGAAATTAATGGTCGCATTTATATGTTGTATTTTGATATGTGGACCGAATCACTCTCCCGAAGTGCCACACCGCTGTATATATACAGTATGCCCGCTAATTTGCAGGTGTAGCTGGGAGCGTGCTGTTCCGTGCCCATTCAAAGGCTGGTGGGGCCAGCTATCAACGGAGTGCCAAGCCATTAATGGCTCAGAGCTCTTCAAAAAAAAAAAAAATATAGCACAGTATAAACTAACAAGCTAAAAAAGATAATTCCTATACCAAATACTACTTTGATAACTGCATATGTGGTGCATATGTGAGCGTTGACCATATGACGTATGTCCTCCAGGCGTTTAACTGGACTCCCTACGCGGTCGCGACCCTATGCGACTGCGGGGCTAGGCATCCCTTGCCCTTGTTATTTAGAAAGCGCTCCGCCACCTCGAGGTGAACGGGGGATATAGTGAGAAACACCATAACCGATTCCTTCCCCAAAGCGGGCAAATTAGATATCTGCTCGCCACAAAATGTCTTGGGTTATCATTAAACCTCGCAACGACCGCCAAGACAATGATTCCCCTGAAAGAGATGCCACCCCCGGCACGGCCTCCACAGCCACGATGTCCGACTTTGACCTGGACGCCCCGCTTTCCGAGTTAATTGAGAAGCAACGGCGGTTGAGTAAATCCAGTTTGGAAAAGCAAGACGACTTGAAGTCCCCAGAGAAACCTGTTGAGTCTGGCCGTACCACCAAATTGGGAATTGAATCTAAGCAGCAGCCAAGCATTGAGCAGGATAACTCTTCTGCATCAAATGTTCCGCCGGCACCTAACAACCAAGACTGGCTGAAACTACTGGCAATTGCAACAATTGGGCTTCTCGTGCTCTATTATTACCTGCACTGACCTCTTAACTATATAACATGTATCTCTACTCAGCAATTAATCTATGTAGCATACCTACGGTTTACAACGTCCCGTGTACCGCGGGTACAGCGAACACTCACGTACGGTGAAGCGGTTGCAAATCCACGCCAAAATACGTTCCAGTCCGAGGCCATACCCACCGTGCGGGAACGTGCCGTACTTACGAAGATCCACGAACCAGTAGTAAGGCGCCGGGTCCAAGTTCTCGCGCTTGAAAGCTGCCATCAACTCGTCATAGTCATCGATACGCATCGACCCCCCAACGACTTCGCCAACATTCGGCAGCAAACAGTCAACACTTTCGGTAACGCGCGGGTCCGCCTTATCCTTCGCCATGTAAAAGCTCTTTAACTCCAGCGGGAAATGCGTGAGGAAAATCGGCTCGTTGATTTCATCGGTCATCCTGCGCTCTTCAGCCTCGGCAATATCGTCGCCAAACTTGAATTTCTCACCAGTTTCGCTGTTCACCACACCATGCTCGTTTAACCAGTCAATGGCATCGACATACTTCATGCGTCTGAACGGAAGCTTCGGCGGTACAAAATCGGGGTTCAATTGGTGTACCAATTGGTTAATTGCCGGGTCTGCTAACAAGTTCGCAACAACGCCAGTAACAATGCGTTCTAAATGCGCCAGTAAGTCCTCAAAAGTCAGGAAACCAAGCTCAGCCTCGACGTGGGTGAACTCGCTTAAATGCCTTCTCGTTTTCGACCGCTCAGCCCGGAAACTCTCCTGGATACAGTAGCAGTCACCCAATGCAGGCACCACCGTTTCCAAATACAGCTGTGACGACTGAGTGAGGTAGGCTGCGTCGCCATAATAATCGAATTGGAACAGGGTGGCACCTCCTTCGACCATCGACTGCACTAAACATGGCGGCGTCACTTCAATGAGCTGTTCTTTGGCAAATATCGTGCGTAGCGAAGCGAGTAGGGCCGCCCTCACTTTCATTACTGAACTGAGCGTGTCCCCCCTTAGCGTTAGGTGCCGCAAATCCATTAAAACTGAGGGCCCCGCATCTTCCTGGACACGGTTGCTCATCGCATCGTCACCTCCGGGAGCTTTGCCAATCACCCTGTAGAAGTCAGCCACCAATTCGTGGCCACCGGGGGCGGTTTTTCCCTCGGGCAGAGCTTTCAGCTCACCTTTGACCTCGACAGTGGTTTCCAGCGTGAGTTGCGTCGTTTCATACGCATTGGCAAGATCTCCGCTCAAAACTACCTGTAACAACCCAGTTCCGTCGCGTAAAACCAAGAAAACCAGACCCTTTTGGTGCCGTAACCGGTGGATCCAACCCGACACGGACACGCGCGAATCTCGGAGAGGTGCGGCATTGCCGATCTTTGTGCGACTAAATTCCGCGCCAGAATCAACAATCTTGATGTTTTTAGCTGCCAAAGTACGCTCGTGCTCGGCCGCGTCGCGGGCGGCTTGATCGGCAGCGGCTTTCACGGCTTTGGCGGCCTTTTTCGCGAGACCATCGGCATTTTTGCGGGCCTTTTTCAGAGCGCTGGCCGTGATCAGCTCGTACTGGCTGGTTTCGGTTTTCTTGGGAACGTAGATTTCGTCGTTGCCGGTTTTCCAAAGAGCGTACGCAGCGGTCGCGAAGGGCTGTTCTAAACTGCCTTTCACGCTTTCGTCATCTTTTCCGGTATGTTCGTTAACATACACTTTTTCTTTCAGGGAAAGATCGGCCGTTTGATCTGCAACCGACATGAATTTCAAGAGTATGAGTCAGGCACTTTAAGGTGCGTCCCTAAGTCCCACTTACCCCACGATAAAGCCCAGAGAGCATCAATAGATATATCAAAAAGAGGCATCGGACACTAAACCTCACTTGCCAGCTTAAGGTGTAGCGTACTGCTGGATAAGGGGCTAAATAAGGACCCAACTGAGGTGAGGCTCTATGTAGAGGGAATGTACGCTATATAGGCTAATTAATTTGGCTATCGGCTGGCACCCTTAGCAGCTATTGGGAGTCCAGGTAGCAGTCCGGATAGACTGATGGGATAGTCCAATTGCAGGCTCAATTGCAGGCTCAATTGCAGGCTCAGTTGGTTCATAAGTTAAACCAATTCACAGCTCTCATACACCAGGTTGCCGGCCACCCACGTCTGTAAAGCCTCCCAACTAGCAAACGAATCCGAAAGGGTGCCCGGCAACACAACGAAGTCTGCCCATTTGTGAGGAGTAATGCTGCCGATCTCGTGGCCCCAGTCGGTTAAATTGGCCGCGGCCTGTGTGTGGGCATAAATAGCCTCATCCATAGAGATCCTGTTCGGGGCGTCGTACACCTCCCCATTTTTCATTCTATAAACTGCTGATTCAAGATGTTTGAAGGGAGACACCTCGGCAGTGGGCCAGTCACTGCCGAACGCGAGGCGGCCGCCGGTAGTTATAATCTTTTGCCATGCGTAGCTGTATGGAATGCGTTCATAACCAAGCCGGGGCAATTGGTACCGCCCACTCGTGCAATGCGACGGTTGCATTGATGCCCATACTCCGCGCTCCCCGAATTTCGCCACGTCCGTTAGTTGTAAAACCTCGACGTGCTCTATACGGCACCGGCAGGCACCATGGCTCTGGTTAAGCGCAGTAAACGCGCTGGCTACAGCCCGGTCGCCAATTGCGTGAATGGCAACGTCGAACTCGCGGTCAAAGGCGTAGCGTGCCGCCGTCTTTAATTGGTTAGTACTGTTTAAACTGCGGCCCTGGAACCCCGGTCGGTCGCTGTAGTCATTGCATAACGCAGCCGTGTAGTTCAATAACGTGCCATCGGCAAAGAATTTAGCGTATCCTAAATGAAAAAGAGGCCCCATCTGCCACTGATCGCTCGCCCTTTTCGCAGCAACGGCCAGTTGGTCACGCAAATGTGCAAGCTCGTCCCAGTTCCGCGAAACAGTATCCACAGCACCGAAAAACAGCTTCCCGCACCATATGCGCAACGTTGGCACTGGTGCATTGCCAGCCAGCAGCCGCTTAAACACCTGCGGGTCGCGGCTTTTCTCGTGTACAGTTGTGATGCCGTATTTATTGAGCTCCCTATAAGAATCCACGACAAACTGCTCCCAATTTGCCGGCTCAGGCTGGTTTTTAAATGCATTACTGTCAAAGATCAGGAATTGGGCCGACTCGCTAAGGATTCCCGTTAAGTTTCCCTCGGCATCGCGCTCAATGGTGCCGCTAAGCGGGTCGGGCGTGGTTTTAGTGACCCCGGCCAGTTCAAGCGCCCGGGAATTGCACCACACTGCATGGTAGTCAATATCAATCAACGCAACGGGCGTGCTTTTAGTTGCGGCATCGAACTCAGCCAATGTGGGCATTTGACTGCCCTCGGCTAAATCTTCTAAGTTATAACGACCTCCCGTCACCCAGCAATTTTCGGGCACTTCCCTGGTTGCCTGCTCAATTAACTGCAGCCACTTAGCGGGGT
This sequence comes from Starmerella asiatica, assembly GCA_030572815.1. NCBI lineage: Eukaryota > Fungi > Ascomycota > Dipodascomycetes > Dipodascales > Trichomonascaceae > Starmerella > Starmerella asiatica. The sequence continues at coordinate 43,014 of JAJMBI010000028.1, read as the reverse complement.
CGCTCTCACCAAGCAGATCGACTTTACCGGGACCAAACAACAGGTCAATGCCGTCCATTAAATGGATATGCGCATCTACAAACCCCGGGAGTACTGTACGGCCGCCAGCATTCAGCACACGGGTTTTAGATGTGATGAAACTTGAGATTTCCTGGTCGTTCCCCACGGCTATAAACTTGCCATTGTTAATGGCGAACGCACTAGCGCGCGGCTGCCGTGGATCCGCAGTGTGGACATCGGCATTGAGCACCACTGTCGCAGCCATGAATAACTTTGGTGGTTATCGTGCGATTGGCCAGGCACGATATTTCAGTTTATAATAGCCGCTTATCGCCTTATCGGGCTTATCGCCCACCCTTAGTGCCGATTGTCACCCCCCCCCCCCTCGCAGGAATCGGCCACCAGATATATATATATATAACAGTAATACATTTAACTAAAGATATATATTCATTCCGATATGTTTGATGATAGCATAAACATATACCTGGAAAGAGGTGAGGCGGCTACCCCGCATTTCCTGAAGCCTTACCGGGTAACGAAAACCTTAAACCGACCGATCTGGGGTTAGGGTGAGCGCGCTAAGATGAGGCATGAGGCATTATACCGAGTTTGCCCTGAACCCTTTCGACAACAGCTGAAAAAAAAGGTCTCTTGATATGTCGCTTGAAGAGCAGGCCCAGCAGCTGAAACTGGACAAAGCGAACGCGAAGAAGGCCGCGAAAAAGCCAGCGAAGCCCAAACAGGCCAGCGAGGGCAAAAAAGGTGAGGTCATTATCGGCATTACGGCCGACAAAGAAACAGATTTCCCGAACTGGTACCAACAAGTCGTCACAAAGGCAGAACTGCTGGACTACTATGACGTCAGTGGCTGCTACATCTTGCGGCCGGCGTCCTACAGCGTGTGGGAACGCATCCAGGACTATTTCAACCCGAAAATCAAGGCGCTCGGCGTGCAGAATGCGTATTTCCCGATGTTTGTGAGCAACAAAGTGCTGCAAAAAGAAAAAGATCATGTTGAAGGGTTTGCTCCTGAAGTGGCATGGGTTACGCGTGCGGGCAGCAGCGAACTTCCTGAACCGGTGGCGATTCGCCCGACTTCGGAAACGGTTATGTACCCGTACTACGCGAAATGGATTCAGAGCCACCGCGATCTGCCGCTGCGTTTAAACCAGTGGAATTCCGTCGTTCGGTGGGAGTTTAAGCACCCGCAGCCTTTCCTCCGCACGCGCGAGTTTCTGTGGCAGGAGGGCCACACTGCGCACTTGAGGCGCGAGGGTGCTGAAGAGGAAGTACGGCAAATCGCTGAGTACTATTACGACATTTACAAGGATCTGCTGGCCGTCCCTATGCGGTTAGGCCGCAAAACCGAAAACGAGAAGTTTGCCGGCTCCTTCTACTCATTGAGCTGCGAAGGGTTCATTTCTGCAACTGGCAGAGGCATCCAGGGAGCGACATCGCATTGTTTGGGGCAGAATTTCAGCAAGATGTTCGACATCAGTGTTGAAGACCCTGAGCATGCCAACAGCCGGCTTTACATGTGGCAGAACTCGTGGGGGTTCTCCACGCGGTCAATTGGCGTGATGATCATGACGCATTCTGACAATAAGGGCCTGGTTTTACCGCCACGCGTGGCGAATGTCCAAGTCATTGTGATGGCGGTTGGTTTGACGAAATCGACGAGCGACGAGATGCGGAAAACTGTGCTGGATGTGTGTAAACAAGTGGAGAGTGTGCTCGCTGGTGCCAATGTGCGCGTGACGGGCGATTACCGTGACCACTACACACCCGGTTTCAAATTCGCTGATGCCGAGTTGAAAGGCATTCCTTTACGCATTGAAGTCGGTCCCAAGGACATCCAAAAGGACCAGTGTGTGGCCGTTCAACGGTTTAATGGCGAGAAGAAGTTCTTACCTTTAAAGACTTTGGCAACGGCAGTGCCCCAATTGCTGGATGACATCCATGAGCAAATGTATCAGCGCGCAAATGCCGAGTTCACTGCCCACACTGTGCAATGCACCCATGTGAAGGACATGATCGAGCCCCTCAATGCCAAGAATGTGCTGCTGATCCCATTCTGCGGGGTTCCTGAGTGCGAAGAGGAGATCAAGACCGCTACCGCACGCCAGGCCACTGCGGAGGGCGAGCATGTTGATGAGAAGGCACCTTCAATGGGTGCTAAATCGCTATGCACCCCTTTCGAGCAACCTCCATTGGCAGAAGGCACGAAATGCGCGAACTGCGACCGCGTGGCTCAGCACTGGACGCTGTTTGGCCGGTCGTACTAGTTTATGAATAGATGTTTATTAGTGGTTTTGTAATTGCTGGACGGCATGGCGCACAGCACGGTGCCGTTTCTCTAATTGGTCAACCAATGCAAGGCCATGCTCGATCTGCGACTCGTAAGTGCCTGCAAAGGATGAAATGTCGCTATTTTGACTGGCATAAATGCCGCTAATCCTTAGTAGTCTAGAAGTTGGTGCCGAGCCGCCATGCGAGGCAATGTCAAGGGCCTGTGCCGTCAATGCCACATCCGTAGCTTGCCATTCTGGCGAAATTGACTGGCAGCCTTGCACAACATCACCGGATTCATCTAAATCTACAACTATGGAAATGTCGCCAGGCTGGCGCTCAAGTGCGTCCAATTCGAGCCGGAACTCGTCGTCTGAAAATACATAGTGGACTTCGGGATACATGGTTTGCATGGTGCCATTCGCATCCTGCGATTGCAGCACTACGAAGTACTGTTGGTCCTCCATCATCATCCTAATAATGGGTTGGCCGGCCTAAATTAGCTGGTAATGGGCTGGCTCGTGGTGGGTCACATGATACCCACATGTCACGGTGGGAAATTTACAGTTGGTAAGTGGTTAGGGTAACTAAATCGACCTTTTTCACACTTATGCTGGACGTGTACGCATTTATTGAGGAGAAAGGCGGCGATCCCGAAGCGATTCGCCGGAGCCAAAAAGCCCGCGGTGACAGTGTCGAGATCGTTGATGAAATTATTGCCGAATACACCGCGTGGACGCGGCTGCGGTTCCAACTTGACGAGCTGAACAAAGCGCAGAACCGGGTCCAAAAAGAGATCGGCAAGAAGTTTAAAGCCAAAGAAGATGCCTCGGAATTGCTTGCTCAGAAAGAAGTGTACATCACCGAGAAGGCGCATTTGGTCGAGCGCGAACAAGCCGCTGAAAAGCAGCTTCGTGCTAAAGTCAATTTGGTCGGCAACATCGTGCACGAGTCCGTTGTGGTGAGCAATGATGAAGCCAACAACGAGTTGGTGCGGAAATGGGGCGAAGCAACCACCACCAAGCCACGGCTGTCCCACGATGAAGTTTTGGCTCGCCTGGATGGGTTTGATCCTGAACGCGGCACAAAGCTGGTGGGCCACCGCGGCTACTTCCTTAAACAGTGGGGCGTGTTTTTAAACAATGCCCTTATTCAATACGGCCTGGACTTTCTGGTGAAACATGGGTACACTGCGTTGCAGCCTCCTGTGATGCTGAACAAGGATGTGATGGCACGCACGGCGCAATTGTCGCAGTTCGACGAGGAATTGTACAAAGTTATTGATGGGTCGGACGAGAAGTACCTGATTGCCACCTCGGAACAGCCGATCTCCGCTTACCACTCGAACGAATGGTTTGAAAAGCCCGGTGAGCAGCTGCCGTTGAGGTACGCTGGCTACTCCACGTGTTTCCGGCGCGAGGCCGGCAGTCACGGTAAGGATGCTTGGGGGATTTTCCGAGTGCACGAGTTCCAAAAGATCGAGCAGTTCTGTATTACTGAACCCGAGAACTCGTGGGCGGAGTTTGACCGCATGATTCATTTGTCGGAGGAGTTTTATCAAAGTTTGGGACTGCCGTACCGGGTTGTGGGGATCGTTTCGGGTGAATTGAATAATGCTGCCGCGAAAAAATACGACCTCGAAGCATGGTTCCCCTTCCAGCAGGAGTACAAGGAGCTTGTTTCGTGCTCGAACTGCACGGACTACCAGTCGCGCAACTTAGAGATCAGGTGCGGCGTGAAAAAGATGAACGAGCGTACGAAAAACTATGTGCACTGCTTGAACTCGACGCTGTGTGCGACGCAGCGTGCGTTGTGCTGTATACTCGAGAACTACCAAACTGAAACTGGGTTTAAGGTGCCGGAAGTGCTGCGGCGGTTCATCCCAGGTGAGCCAGAGTTTATTCCGTTCACCAAGGATCTGAAAGTTGAGAAGAAGGACAAGAAATAAATACATGTAATGCGTACAAAGGTCCATAGCTATAGAAAGGTGAGCAATGTGTTGCTCGAACAAAGACAAGAAATAGTTATATACAATGTTTCTCGTTGAAATTCGAAGTATAGGAGGCTAGAATGGTGAGCAATTTACCTCGGCGTCGATACGAGACAAGTAAGCTATACTTAGAATGGTATGCAATGTGTTGCTCGAACATCCATACAACTTCTTAGCTACATATCTAGTTGGTGAGCAATATGTTTGTAGATACAAAGAAGTAGTTATGTGCGTTTATACAGTAACTATAAATACTTAGAATGGTGGGCAATGTGTTTCTCGGCGAACGTCGATACAAAGAAGTACGAGTGGTCATATCCCTCATGTTTATCAACCGTGACGTGGACTGGCGTGTTCTTAGTAGCCTCAGCAAGATCATCCACGCTCAATTGGTGGTAAAACTGGTCTGCCAACCCGACATCAATCAATATATCTACGTTGGGCAGATTACCCGCCTTTATAAGCTCAGTTGCATCGTGGGGGATCCCGGCCTCGACACTACCCAAATAGTGCTTAAACGCCTTCTGGCCCCACGGAACCACGGTGGGATGAGCGATTGGCGAAAACGCCGACACCGTTTTGAACACTTTCGGGTACTTAAGGAACAACGTCAATGCGCCATGGCCGCCCATTGAGTGCCCACACACGCTTTTCCTTTCCCAGTTCAAATTGGGGAACTGTTTCGTGAGCAATGGCAGCAATTCCTCCATTATATAGCTCTCCATACGGTAATGGGAAGCCCACGGCTCCTGGGTGGCATTGATGTAGAAACCAGCACCTGAACCGAGATCCCAGTCGTCGTGCTCGCCAGGCACAGATTTAGCAGCTGGCGTGCGCGGGCTCGTGTCGGGGAACACGAGGGCGATATTTTTAGCGGCAGCGTGCTCTAAAAGGCCGCCCTTTTCCAAAGCGTTGTCGCCAGTACAGGTGAGGCCCGAAAGGTACAAAATTACAGGCGCTTTATCGGGCTGTGGGGGCACAAACACATTGAGTTTCATCGGCGTGCCCACGGCCGATGAGTCGTGCGCTAGTTTGTGCACAATGCCCCCAAATGCGCGGATCTGTTTCTCGGTCTCCATGCTGCTGAGTGGTGAGTGTTAGAGGCTTGGAGCACGGCGTACCTCGTAAGGGTAGTAGCAACAGATCTAGCCCCGGGATCTGAGTAGTAATATATGTGGTAACTATGTAACAACTATGCTGAAAACTTTTAAATATTTTATTGGGAGAATAGTTCCAACCATATCTGCCTGTTCGCACAGGCTGTTTTATATTTGCCGGACTTCGTTATTTAGGGTACGGCAGTTTTTAATTCTTGGACCCACACCGTGCATACAGGTGGCTCGTTCCGTACCCTACATCACCCGCCAACGATGGATGACGGGGTTAACACATCAGGTAATGGTCGGTGGTGATGAGTGGACATTAATTGAAACAAAGTGAAGTTGAATGGGAAAACTGGTGTTAGGAAAATGTTCATTGATAGTGGTTTGGGGAATATGCAGGTGTCGGATGAGGCGCGGGGCCAGTCAGCCTTTAGGGGACAGACATGTGACTTACCGGCAAGCAACGGAATGTTGCTGTTCACTAACTAGACAGTCTATAGGAGTATTCAGTACTAAAAATTACATATAAATTAGAATACTTCTAGTGTGGTCCAGTGATAGAGAAATCGATGATCAGTCGTGTGAAAAAAAAAAAAAAAAAAAAAAAGACGCTATGCCACGTGATTGACGCATACCTTTTTTTTGTTGAAAATTTTGTGATGATTAGTTAATAGGGGTGTGCCCTAGGTGATGTGTGATTATTTGGCGGTATGGTCAATTCGTTACCCTCTGATACCTGGATGAATGTGTGAACAGTATATCAGATTTCTGGGTGTGTATCCCTCCGTACTGTAGTACGGCTGGCATCTCCCCTCTGACCGGGGCCGGTTCACTGTACCCGGAGGGTCAGGGGAGCGGGTCTTCATAAAAGCGGTGCATACTTGTCACTTGCCGAATATGTGTGTGTAAGAATCAGGGAGAGCGATTACTTCTTCGTATTCAGGAATAAACTTAGATATGTAAACATCTAACTATTATCAGGGTATGGAACCGCCTTATAATATGTGGGATGGTCTAACAACCTAGCCCAACCAATATCATGGAATCACCCACTCTGAGCGTATGGTTTTAAGTAAAATAAAAAACCGCCGTGATACGGTTGCGGAGCGCTTCCCTACCCGCTGGGGGGCGGGGCGGCTCCCCACCTGTAGGGCGCAGCCGCCTATATTTCTTCTGAGCTTCCCCACGGTAACCGCTCCCAAGTTGTATTACCGCCCTCTTGCAAGATAATTACCTCTCACTACTCCTAAATAGCTAGAAATATTTGCCCAACAATTATTAGCTACAGGTTACCCCACCTTGAACTGCTGGTTAACGTTTCTTTTTAACCGTGCACCGCCTTGCACCTAGGGCGCATGGCAATTTCGGAAGAGGGTTAGGGAGCAGCGGTAAAACGACGGGAATTACGATAAGCCCTGGGTTGCGGTACATATCCAACTAGGCTGCTCCATCCATTCTCGCATGGAAGAAACCGCGAATGGAGGTGCGTCGTTAGTTGCCATTGCGTCCCTGACGCTCGAAGCCGTACTACAGACGGTTATGGTCTGTGTAATTGGCTACGCTGCGGCTCACGGCGGCTATCTTAACCGATCTGCGCAAAAGGTCATTTCGAACCTGAACGTCATGGTTTTCACGCCATGTTTGGTATTTTCGAAAATGGCGTCGCAGCTCAGCGTCAGCGCACTCAAAGATATTGCAATTATTCCGGTGTTTTACGTGGTCAGCACGCTTATATCGTATTCGTGCGGCCGCCTCAGCAGCCGGCTGTTTAAGTTTAACTCGCGCGAATCGAACTTTGTCGTGGCCATGGCCGTCTTTGGCAACTCGAACTCGGTGCCCGTTTCTTTGTTTCTCAATTTGGCGGCCAGTATGCCTGCATTGCAGTGGCCCGATATCCCGGACGACAATTCCGAAAATGTAGCATCTAGAGGGTTGCTGTACCTGCTTATATTCCAGCAATTGGGCCAGATGCTAAGATGGTCTTGGGGGTTCAACACATTGTTGGCTCCTGAAACGCCATTGCCCATTACCGAGCAAGATGCCACCAGCAGCAGCTCCACGGACTCAGAATTAAACGATAAACAGCCCACATGGAAGTTTGCGCTTCAACAAGTGCGCAATTTCATGAACCCGCCGTTATGGGCGATGCTGGCCGCCATTGTCGTGGCTTCTATTGAACCAGCTAAGAATGCATTGTACGGCCCCAATGGCGGGTTTATTCACCAAACGATTGGCCGCGGCATTCAGCAAGTCGGTTCAACGGCCGTGCCCCTAATTCTAGTGGTTTTAGGAGCAAATTTGGCCCCGCCAGCTGCTGATGAGGCCCATTTACACCAACGTTCCCCTCGGTACGCCAAAATGATGGTGGCCAGCCTCGTGTCGCGCATGATATTGCCATGTTTAATTTTACTGCCGATGATCGCGCTGGCAGTGAGGTACCTCGGAATCAGCATTTTAGACGATCCGGCATTCCTTGTTGCTTCATTCATCTTAACGGCATCCCCGCCAGCGATCCAATTGTCGCAGATCTGTCAATTGAACCAGGTGTTCGAGGCAGAGATGGCAGGCGTGCTGTTTTGGGGTTACTGCGTGCTGTCGCTGCCATCCTCAATCATTATTGTGGTTATTGCCTTACAGACGCTGGAATGGGCCAACCTTTCGGTGCCGGTAACCACTGCCGCCAGGGCTGCCCGACATGCCATTGCTGGCAAGCGGGCTATTTAGTGAACACATCCGATCTTTGCATATAATAAATTACACACACTCACAAAGCACACACATGTTTAGCATAAATAATTTTCATTAGACATACAGATGTTTTAGCATAAAGCACATGCGGCCTTCAGCAAATAAATAATTCCATTAAGCACATACATCATCAATAAATAGTTCCCTGCAATTAAGCCAGTAACCGAAGCATCCTCTTTTCAGTTTCTTGATCAAGGGTCAGCGCACTTAGAGCGTCACGCGTGTCAACCACCCGATTGAAATCGCGCTGCTGCAATCCTGGCACCAGTGCTGATTCAACGTACGAGTCTTCTAAATCCGACTCAGACTCGGACTCGTCGTTGTGCTCCAGTGCCAATTGAGCCGAGGTATCGTCAAACATATGTTTCATCTCGGCGGTGAACCGCAACACGTATCGGGAATCTAAGCTGCTGAGCTGGGCTAAATGCATGTCCAATTGCGATGCATCATGGGGTGCGGGCAAGATCTCCCACAGCTTTCCATTATGGTACACCTCGCCATGCGACCCTAAAATGAGGTGCGGGTACCGGTGTTCAGCAAAATACTCACCGGGAAGTATCCGCACGCGGCGGAACAATGGACACGCTTCCACTTCGTTATTGCGCTTCACGGTCATTCCATCGCATTCCAAATTGGCCAGCACTGAGTGTTCTTCGGCAACGGCCGTTTCTACAGATTTGGGCGCGTACCGCATGAAATAAGAAAGTACTGGTAGCAAAAGCACGCTCTCGTCCAACGCCGCCGAGTAATTCACACATGATGGATCGGCACACAAGTATGGTTTGCAAAGTTTCATGTGGTGGAGATGGTCAGCAATGTTGATTGTAGCGACTACAAGCGCCCCATCAATCTCGAACCGGAACTCACAGCCTTCATATTCGAAATTCGTGATGCCGTGCGGGTTGCCCTGCTCATCGAGGGGGCCACAAAAGGGCAATTCGTCATCGGGGAACGCCGAAGCGAAATGGAACAAAATCGTGCCAATCGTGCCGGCAAAATGGCTCATTGGTAATGAACTCACGGGCATGCTTGTTCTTGCTGCTATGAGCTCGCGGTAATGCATCACAACGTCCATAACTTCTTCTTTGTCGTCACCCATCGGCTCCTCTACGCCGTTTCTGTAGCGGAATAGCAGGAAGGTGCGTTCTTTAACGGCATATTCTCGTGATTGCTGTAAATCTAGCTGGTCGGGGGTGATATTGTTCAAATAAGTATCGTTTACATGGTCTTTAGTGACCATGTCATGATCGCTCGCCATTAAAGTGTAGGGTTGGGGTGGATCTAGGTTAATGAGAGAGAGCTGGGTCAAGGTAGCTAGCTGCTCATGGGAGGACATGCTTGTGGTGAGCAGTGGGCGTATGGGGTGCGACGGGTACTCAAAAGTTATAATATAAGGGCACGTGTGCCGGCGGTGACAGGTGGGTGGTGGAGTTGCTAGCGCCATTACTCAATTGCGAAATGAATAGTGTGACTCACTTCATATCCCAACTATGACTGAACACGATCGTAACTTCGTTCATTGAAATTGAGTTATGCAGTCGCGAAAAACGTGCACCCAACGGGAGCCCACATCTCGCCGTAGGGCAAGGGCCACGCGTGATGACTGCATATTGAGCACTTGCCCTAATTTCTCCCACTGGCATATATTAGATAAGGCCCTGGGACCGAATGCTACAACTCCACGCACACTCACTGGTTCGAATTGGTTACCCACCGTTTAGAACCACTGTAGCGCTCCTGTAAGAAGGACAGAAAGGAGAAACACTACTTGAACACCCCGTAGCAGAGCCTGTCCCCCAGACTCTGCCAAGTAAAGCCCGGGCGCGGTTGACCTAACTGTTTCTACGTTTCCCCCCCGAAACCTAGAAACTTTTCGTTACTGCGTTTAACAAGTATAAGAAGCGTTGTCTAAGCCGACAGAAAACTTCCAGTTCCCCCAAAACCCTACAGCTCACTTGAACACCAGTTCTTGGGACCTGTCGAACTTGTTTTCTGAAGAAATCGATTTAGACACCTACTTCACTCAACTACCACTTAATTACGAAAATGAAACGTGCATCTCATCAACAGGATATCCAGCGTGGCATGAAGAAGCCCTCGGCCTTGAGATGAGCGGGTGTGACCTGGAAAACCTCTTGGTCATCCCCACCAGCGACGACACGACCCTGACGGATTCTCACAATGTACCCGGGCTCGTGTATTCGACGGACACTACTCCGGCATCCGACGTGATAACCCCGGAGCAGTTCGCCGCCAGCACGTGCGACGTCGGCTCGCCTTTCTGCGAAGGAGGCGAGCTCGACGTGCTCGGCTTTACGGATTTGGCGCTGGATCAACCACTTTTTAGTGGGAAATGTTCATTGGACACCCCTGCGGTTAGTGAGCCCCGGCTCACGCAGCCGCTGGAGAATGCGTTTGCGCTGGAACATGCGTTTGCGTCGGACTTCAGTGACCCATTTGCCAACGAGGTGGTTAATGATCCTGCACCAATGCCCGTAACGCCGGAATCTGCGCCAACACCATTGGCTTTATTCACTCCCGCAGTGAATACGGCTAATGATGTGCCGTGCGTTCCGCTCACCCACCCTCTGGGACCCGTGTTGCCCGCTAAACCCGAACCGATACGATTGATGACGCAAGTCAGCTCTCATATCCCCAGGGTCGTCAAGCGGACAAACGCCAAAGTTCTGGAGAGGCGAGCGCGGAACACCGAGGCCGCGCGCAGATCACGCCAGCGAGCGAAGGATCGGATACAAGAGCTTGAAGGCATAGTGCAGAAGCTCCGTGATGAGAACGAGTCGTTGAAATCGGGGATGAACAAAGGCTAGTACATACTAATAATATAAAAAATTATGTAGCTCTCCACCGATAATATTATGATTGAACTTATCCTATACTGATTCACCAATAACAGCTTATCGGCCGTTATCGGACAAGTATAAGCCTCGCACGGCAGGACTTCCGCGGGGTAAGAGGCTGATAAAACATTCTTTTTTTCATTCGTTAGTTAATAATCCGTTATCGGGCTGCAAAGAGATCTGGTTAGCGGCGGTTGCCATATTGCTTTATGTGCGGGGTACATATACAGGCCCAACTGCTGCAGGTTGAGGCGGCGTCAGCCTCCTCTCAACGTCCCAACACCTTGATCTTTTTTTTTTTTTCTATGTGTTTTAATGGCTAGCCATCTGCATAAACCTAACCCTCTTTAATTACTATTCGCCAGTTCTTTGTCGAAGTTCACGCTGTACAGTGAGATCAAACAGAGATATAGGGATACAAACTAGCCTCAAAAGACATATACGCCACAACGATATCATTGACATATCGATTATTGCCCCTCAATTTGATAAGTTGCTCCTCCGGGTTAGGGCTTTAGCCACGCTGCAGAATCTTAGGCACCCTCAGCCTCAGTGATTATTTCTCCCGCCTACAGCGCACCTGCGGTTTAAGGCTGTAGCTGCACCAATAGGCGCTGATCATGTATTGCCAAATCGTCGACGATATGCGATTAGCTTCTGCTTGATTGTTCCTAATCAAGTATAATCTAATACCCGACAACTACGAATTGATTGAATAATTTTTTTCGCTGCTTCATCAGGTGGTAATTTAATAACGTTTTAGTACATGTAAATGGCGGCAACCCTAATCACCCACCTTCCGGAAAAAGTGGGGTTGCTTATTAATATTACTATGTTTATTTTACCTAATTTCCCGCAGATTATGCCGCCAGACCCCAAGGCCTTTAGGACGTAGCATTCCAGTTGAGGGGGAAGGTATCTCGAACCCGTCCCCTCTTTAGAGTTCTTAATAATAATCGTTCAGGGTACATATATATAATTGGGGCACACGAAATTGTACCGACCAGGTCAGATTTTTAAACATCGAACCACGGCATACTCAGAGCTTATAGATCGCTCAGAGTTGTCGGGAAAACAGCACCTTTTATTCCAACAAATATTCACCACGACGTTATAGAGCATTTCCCTTAAAGTGTTGAACAATGGCCAGTCTTTTAGGAGCTGGTGGAACCACCGGTGCCGGAGGAGGATATTCTAACGGCGGCGGTACCTCCTTACTTCAATCTTTAACTCCGATGGCCGCGATGTCCTACGGTTATAAAGGCACACCGTCGATCGGCACGGGTGTTAAACAGCTTATTAGCTGGGCCAAGAGCCAAGGCCTGTTGTCGGCTGACACTATACATGCCATCCTTCCGGAACTGCCGGGTCTCTTTGGTGGATACCCCCAGAACAAGGGCAATGAAATCGGGCCCGACGGCTTATTTATTGCGCTTTTTGCGGTTATGTTTTTTGCCCATATGTATGTGTTGACGAGGAACCTTTTGCGAGGCCAGCAGTTCTTGCTGCAGCTCGGTATTGCGTTCTTCTGTGCGATGAAAGTCGTAGGTTTCGCTTGCCGTTTGGCGTGGGCCCGAAACGTTGCCAGTGTCAACTTGGCGATCACTTCATTGGTGTTCATCCAGGTCGCTCAGCTTGCATTACAGGCTTTAAACCTAATTCTTGCCCACCGTATTTTGACGTGGCGACACCCCGAAACTGGCCATCACTGGACGGTTATTTGGTTCATTAACGTGCTGTATTTCGTGGTGCTGGGTATTATTGCCATGGCTATTGTCGGGCAGGCATTGCCTTACTTGTACTTCTTAGACGATCACCACCACAACATCTGTCGTAATGTGATGAAGGCAGCCGCGATTTTGAACTTGGTGTACTCGTGCTTGCCGTTTATCTTCTTGGCGATTTCGTACTGCTTCAAGCCGGGTTTGATTTTGAAGCTGCCGAAGGTAGTTAACCGCAAGACGCACCAGGTTGAGACGGTCATGCCGGCTGTGTACCAGGCTACTTGGGTGAAGAGTGCGCACTTGTTCTACTTCCCGAGGAAGGATGCGCAGCTCAAAGTTTACAAGAACGATCCGTACTCGGATGCCGTGCGTATCATTCCGTCGCGGGAGCCGCCGCGGGTTGAGCACGTCCGCGTCCACCCGGATGAGTTTATGCACCCTAAGGCGCCGCGGTACTCGTGGGCTGTCATCACGGTCATTGTGTCGAGTTTCATTCTTACTTTGAATACATGTTTCCGCGTTGCTGCGTGCTTCAGAAAGGTCCCATTTGCGAGGCTGTTGACGAACGGCGTGTGGAAGATCAACTTTTGGCCGCACCAGCCGCACGTAATGTTCATCTTCTACGGTGCAACTGAGGTATGTGTTCTTGCATACTACCTGTTGATGCGTATCGACTTGCGCTTCTACATTCCCGACATGGTTCGCGGGACCAGGTTGGACGGCGTGTCTGCTCCGATTCCGGACGAGGATCGCCCTATTACGTGGTCGGCTGCCGACTTCGAGAAGGAGTACGAGGTTCCTGATAATGGTTCCATTTATAATTAGATGTGTTTTAATGCCTAGTAGTTTTCACGTGGTTTAATTGACCATTTCCAAGTGTCTTAGTTTGCTCAGGATTGCTAAAGATCTCAGTTTATGCTCACACGTGCTCAATAGAACGCCCTCACGAAGATGATTATTAAAATACTTTAGGTCTATAGCTAACTTTTATATTCAAGTGCGCTATTAGTGTTATTTGCGTCATATTGAGATTGTGTGGCCGGTTGCCGTACAGCAATTTCTCGTTGGGGGGTTACCTGCCTTTACCGGTGGGGTGCCGATGAGAAGGTGCACCATATAAGCGCATCACACAACTACCAGAGGAATATATACAGCTTGAATCAGGTAGCTTGAAGCATTTATATAACTTTTTGGTTATTAAATTACAAAGCTGTCAGCCATCCCTGTTGTGTGAGGCCGTTCGATGATATTTGCTTAGACCCCCAAGCTTTCTTAGAAATGGTGATCACGTGACTAGAATGTCATGTGCTCATATGCTCGCACCCCAAATGCTTTAATAAAGGCGTATCACGATCGCCGGGAATATGCAGTTTAAAAATAACATACGATGCAGTGGAAACCCCGAAAATATACATAATTAGCGAATCTGCGTGATTGCAGTTTACCTTACGCGATGTGAATGCATTGGCGATGCGTTTATTTTGATTCAACTGTTATAGATGTGATTCAGTGCCCTTTGCAGTATATGCATGAGCCGTGAATGTGCTACATCAGGTTCGAATTATTGAAGCATGGTATTAATACGATTCGGGCAGACGCCCCTGCATCATAGATGTTCGGAAAAATGCTTTGATTAGTGCACGTGCACATACAATATGCACGCTGCACTCTCGGCTGGGACTCATCGCGTCACGGTGCGCATGTTAACGAGATCTGAACCTTTAGTAGGATTATAGTTGCGAAGCTCGTACAACTTACAGGAGGAATGAAGTATAGATCTCAATTTTAAAAAAATAAATTCATTAAGTGAAGAATAGTACATTTATCATACGTATTATTTTCATTTCACGGTGGGTAAGTCCGTGTAATATTCCCCAAAAGGCGCGGGGCTGGCTGTTGGGTGCGCAAGGTCTGTGCTAATAATCAGCCGCGCAGGAGAAACCCTGCATCGTACTGTATATGAGGAGACTTCGATAGATGACGTAGCCAACCCTAATTCGAATGGCTGGGTGGACGCTGTTTTTCCCGCGCGGTGGAATGAACATCGGTAAAGCGTCTTGTGGGCCCACAGAACCCACACCTTTAGAGCTCTGAAAAAAACAGGTGATTATTTAAACTGCTCCCACTAACATTATTACGGTATGGCTTTTAAAACATGCGTAGGGTTATTTTTACTGTTTCAATCCGCGCCTTCTTTGACGCGACGCGGTATAGGGTTGGGGTTAAATCATCAAATACTAAGACGAGCCCGAGGTGGTGTCGGAACCGCACGATGCGGCTGTGGGTATGGGTAAGGGCATGTAAGGTTAGCCACGACTTTAATTTAATTGAGTACATATAAAGGGGCAAACGTAGCCGCATTTGGTTCGATCATCGCTTGTTTTTGTCTATCGAAGACTGTTGCTTGTATCTTCTCTCTTTTGTACCTTTGCTACTTAATAGGGGAACAATACAACCGACTTTTTGACTAAGTGTCTCCTAAATAGTTGACATCCCCACTCTCTAACGTGCTCACAAAATGACTATCGTTAATGCAATTGCACAAATTGCCGTTTTGGCCAACTCCTTGTTGGGAGCTGAGGCTCGTCCTATTGCCCGCGACATTACAAGCGTTCCTGGGTTCAACTACGCCACTGAAAAAGTGCGTGGCGTGAACCTTGGTGGTTGGTTTGTGCTCGAGCCATATATGAATCCCAGCATTTTCAGCGAGGGATGGGACCCTGCCAACATTCCGGTTGATGAATTCCATGTCACTAGACAACTTGGTAAGGAGAAGGCACTTGAGCTGCTTGAACCCCACTGGGATACTTGGATTCAAGAAAGCGACTTTTCTGACTTGGCAAGCTGGGGAATTAATTTCGTTCGTATCCCCATTGGCTACTGGGCCTTCATTGACCGTCCTGAGGATCCTTACGTGCAGGGCCAAGTGAAATACTTGGACCGTGCGTTGGGGTGGGCCGCGAAGCATTGCATCAAAGTTTGGATCGATTTGCACGGTGTTCCGGGCTCGCAGAATGGCTTTGATAACTCAGGACTTCGCGACCATCACGATTGGCAGATTTACCAAAATAATATTGATGATACGTACACTACTCTGAAACTCATTTCGGAGAGGTACGGTGGCCCCGAATACTACGATGTAGTTGCCGGCATTCAGCTGGTGAACGAGCCCTTGGGCGTCACACTTGATATGGACCAGCTGCACGACTTCTACAACAAGTCATACGATATTGTTCGCGCCCAGGGCGAGAATGCCGTGGTTGTGCATGATGCATACATGCCGTCGGAGTACTCGAACACTTGGCTCAACACACCCGACTATTATAACGTCGTGTTGGACCACCACTACTACCAGGTGTTCTCGGTTCCGGAGCTCAATCGCACAATTGACGAGCACATTGAATATGCCTGCAGTCTGGGTCCTCAGATGAAGCAGCAGGACAACAAGTGGCATCTCGTCGGAGAGTGGTCGGCTGCGCTGACTGATTGCTCGCCATTGCTCAACGGTGTTTACCGGGGCGCTCGTTATGATGCCACTTACTTGAACGACGAGCCGCTGGGTACGTGCGAGGGTATCAACGACATCAACACATGGTCGGATGCAAAGATGATTGACACGCGCCGCTACGTAGAGGCCCAGCTGGATTCATATGAGCATGGGAGTGCAGGCTGGATTTTCTGGGCCTACAAGACAGAGAGCTCTATTGAGTGGGATCTACGGAGGCTCATTGAGCACGGTCTTTTCCCGAACCCGGTGACCTCGCGGCAGTACGAGAACATCTGCGGTTATTAGATTTACTTAGATTATAATTAGTGTATTAATGAATTGAATGAACTGTTCTGCGGTCAATATGTAATTAAATATATAAACTTGGTAATTCTGGCGACTGGCTAATGGCAAGGAAATAGGTCCTGCAAGAGCTTGAGATCTTTAGGATGCAGGAACCATGTCGAATGAGGCGCAATGCCAATCAGCTTTCAGTTATGGTCATGTGACTTACCGGCAACCAAAAGCATAAGTTGCTCATTAACTAACAAAACACTTTATAGGAGCATCGAGACTTGAAGTTATAACCAGCGGTGCTAAAACAACCCCCGCCAGAATGGACTCGATTTATTGTATGCTGTAGAGTCTAATTGGCACTTTTTTAGCTGCAGCGAGCACATACCCTCATTGTACATACCCACAGCCTATATTTATCACAATTTACCCCTAACCCTGCAGCATGTTGGAAGTTCGTAAATATAAAGACTTGCGCCGCAATTTTGGTGGCTTCAGCGTGTGTTTTATCTTTGTTTAATAAATTATGTTGCTAGAAGAGTCATTCCATTGAGGCTACGTACTGTGTACATAGATTATTAAGGCAATAAGCTATCCAGCCTCCAACGTTCGGGGTCCAGGCCTGTGTGGTCATGTGTTCTACAGTTACCGAGCTTACTTCTCGCGTTTGGTTCCACAACCGTCATGTGGGTCTGCAAAGCTGCATTTACCTGCGTGTACGTCTTGCACGCTTCATTTTGTGCACTGCAGCCATCATAGGTCGCGCAATGGACACATAGCAGTTCCAAAGATCAGCTCAAATGTTGAGTGTCTATTTCGCACTTCTTATGGTGTCATATGCTGGTTTTACAACCGATACGTCTCTAATTCGCGTCGTGCCGAGTTTTTAGGGAACATCTACACATAGGTGGCTATCTTGGTGATTGGATCGACCATTGTGGCCTATAAGTTGACTAACGCAGCAGTTTCTTTTTGGCATTGTTCAATTGATGACGGGTGGATGGTTTGCTGGTGCTGTGTGCACTCAAGTTGGTACCGATGATGCTGTGCCCAACGACATCACACTGGCAGATAATGCCACTTCGACCGAGTTTGTGCTGCCACAAATAATTCGTAGCGACCCTACCAGGTGCGCGGCGCTAGAGTCTGCACTCAAGAACATCAGTTAGCTTATGCGAAACATGTGGCATTCCTATTTTGCAGAAAACAGGCTGCACACACTTTGTGCTTGCACTGGTAGGCCTTCGTGTGCATCATAAGTGTACGTTGCTGTGGTTTTACGACCAGTGTAACGCGGGTACTGGTTTTGAGAAGTCAATTGCTCCTAAATCCTCAATTCAACAATAAATTAGCGGGGTTATCGATTATTACTGATGAGTTTAACATAACTGTCAATGGTTGTGGACTATGCTAAAACTGTTAAATGGGTCATTTGCGATGGAGACTATGACAGCTAATTGAGGTGTGTAGTTCCATAACAAAACATTGGCAGCCTTTGAACACGACCAATTGAAACTCACGAAGTATGGAGAAATTCGTGCATTGTGCTTATTTAATGTCAATATTTATGGCATAAGCGCGCCGCTCAAATATATTTCTGCGCCGATCTATACGATATATACGCAAATTAAACTATGACGTGCGCACAACATACCAACAGAGGCTCTTACAGTAAGTTCTCCAGTTTCGCAACTACTTTCCACTCTTAGCAATTTGAATGCACAGTATAAACGGACATCTTGTACTTTAAACCGTTAACGGTCTGGTGGGATATGCGGGATTAAAGGTTAGGTTTTTATACGTATGCATTTTATTTTACCCAAATCTATTTGCTGTATGTACTGAAGCCAACGGAGGTGCGACCACGTGCGGGTACTATGCATAAATGGGTCAATACAACCCCGGTACATGCATACCGTCCAGCACGTGTATGTGAACTGGAGCCGAATAGGCTGACCAGTCCACTATCAATCTATTCAATAGGGATGGGGCTAATAGAGACGTTACCGTGAATCGTGAATATATAAATGCTTCAATATGCCATGTAAATCCATAGATCGAAGTTGAATAATCGCACTTTACCAATGCATTCCCTTTTGCAACTTACTTTGTTGGCCTCGTCCACCCTCGCATACGGCTGCTATGATGATGGTGACGGAAGGTTCAATGCTCGTGTTAAGGAATACATGGATCGCCAAAAACAGGGTAATACCAACTTGCAGAAGCGTTCGCAACCCGGTACATTCTACCCTACGACGTCCAATTCCACTATACGTGAGCTGCAATGGGGTGATCTCAACATTGTTCACGTCACCGACACGCACGGTTGGCTTGCGGGGCACTTACAGTCGCAAGATGAGTACACGGCCGACTGGGGTGATTATATTTCGTTCAGTGAGCACATTAAAGCGGAGGCAGATCGCCGTGGGGTTGACCTTCTATTTGTGGAAACTGGAGATCGCCACGATGGAACTGGATTGGCCGATTCCACTCCTGTTGATGGTGCTTCTTCAAATGAGGTGTTTGCCCAGTCCCCATTTGATCTTCTTTCGGTTGGGAACCATGAGTTGTACTACAACGACAGAATTGAAGATGAGTTTACGAAGCTTCGACCTTACTATGGTGACCATTACCTGAGCAGCAATGTTGATATCTGGAACACGCAGAACGATAGCTGGGCCGATGCTGGTAAACACTACCGTGTGTTTGAGACGACACACAAGAAGATTCGGATCTTGGCTCTGAGCTTTTTGTACAATTTCAAGAACGGAGCGGACCACGCGCGCATTACGTTTATTGAGGATGCGGTTAAAGAAGACTGGTTTAAAGATGCTTTAACCAACGAGACATACGACTTGGTGATTGTCGCAGGGCACCTTCCTGTTCGTGGCTACAAAGAGATGGATACTGCCTATAAAGCGATTCGTGAGCTTAACGCTACGGTTCCCATCCAGATTTTAGGAGGACACACACACTTCCGTGACTTCAGAGTGTTTGATGAGAATGCAGTGGCTCTTGAAAGTGGTCGATATCTCGAGACAATTGGTTGGGCAAGCATCACATTTAAGAACAGTACCACTAAGAATGAGACGACGTGGTCCGATCTTTACAGTATTACCGACCAATTTGGATCCCAAAAGAAGAACCAAACTTTGAACTCTACGGTTATTTTTAACCGGAGATACATTGATTTCAATCCTTTCAACCTTGCGTATCATGCCAATCGGCCATTGAATAACTTCACCACTCCGAAGGGTGCTGCCGTCTCGCAAATGGTTGAAAACCTTCGCAAAAACCTGTCTTTGGATTACTACTACGCACCTGTGGATCGTGATTATCAGATTGACTGGGCACCGTTTATGTCCGATGATAGTTTGTTCAAGCTTATGGCTGATAAAGTATACCCCCTGCTCAAAAGCAATGTTTCTCGAGACAGTGAGCCGCGCATCGTTCTCCAATCCACTGGCAACTATCGCTATCCTTTAATGAAGGGTGCCTTCACGGAAGATCAGAAGTATATTGTGGACCCATTCATTGACCTTTGGTACTACGCTGAGAACGTGCCGCTGGAGCTTGCAAACAGGACCGTGCAGCATCTCAATGGCAAGTTCCCCTTCTTCAAACGTGATGTAGATGATGCTGAAAGTACTAGTAACAGCACAACGCCTGCTAATGTCACCGTTAGTCCCGAAGGAATTTACCCACCCGCTCCTGATGCCACAGCAACGCATCTCGCCGTCCCTCGCAATCAGACCTCGCTTCAGCGTGGCTATATTACACACGACGACTATGGATTTGATGGCGATGATACTCTTCACCTGCCTTATACTGTGTACGAAATTCCCAAGGCTTCGTGGTCAATTCAGCGCGTGAATGAGAGTACCGAGGTTGTTGACTTGGTATTTGCCGCGTCACTGAACGGTACCGTTGTGAAATACCTCCGCAACAGTGACTTCAATGGTACTATCGGGCTTTACAGCACGCAATTGGACCGTGACGTTCTTGAGAGTTACTTTGCTTCTATTGGTAACGCTACGAACACCAACAACACCACGAACGCATGAACATGCGAACCTAACCAATATGTACTACTCTATATATCTATATCCCAATATCTCTTAAGTTTGCGCCCAAATTTACTGATCCAACTTTACAATTGTTGCTTTTGTACCTACGAAGTGCTTAATGGTAACTAGCCATAAGAAAATCACATACATCTGGTTTTATAGTCAAACGAATGCATGCGTAACTTAAATTATACAGATCTTTCCAAGCATCCAATCAAGCACCGCTGATTGCTGATGAAGAACGCAACGGTGCATGTAAATGCAGCAGTCTAGCCAAAACGTGGCTCACTAACTGTGCATGGTCTAAGTAAGATGGCTATAAATGCACACCAGACGCACACCGACTACGGGGCCACTCCAAAGGCACCCACCCTTAAACTTCTCGCATTCAGTTAGTATAAGCTAGTTTAGAGCATAAATTAGCTGTATTCGATCTAGTATAGTGGCTAACCACTGGTTGTTACCGGCCGAATAGTGCATACACCGCATGCTAGATTAAAATAAGACTAGGAGGCTACCTATCTACCTTTCTATCTAAAGCGTACGTGTCTTTCCAACGCATATTGAAAAAAAAATTGTTGTTCGCAAACATTAATGTAATATATTTAGCAATTTAAGCTTTTTCAAGATGGTTGCTTGACGGCTGCAAGATTTCTACTGCCATAACGCACGACCCGCTTAAGTTCATCAGGGCGATGGTGGGATCAGGGCGATGGTGGGATCAGGGCGATGGGTTTGGAACCGCAGTACGCGGTACGCGGTACGCGGTGCTCGTGTATGTTATGTTGCTGGATTAGTCATCATACTGACTGTTCTGACGCAAGCCGTGATGCGCGTACGCATATACAACACTGTAAGCACTCCAAACACACCCACATACCGAAGACCGGCCATTAAACACTTAACTTACGGCCGACCTTTGTACAAAGAATAGGCTGTATTGAAGGTTTAAACAACGTTTGCTTCAGACGCGCGCCGTTCTGATCAAAATTAATCGGAATCCGCGACCGCTAGCATCCTTTACTTTTCCCCACCTGGTTAGTAGAGGTTTACGCGGTTTTCTCGCCGATTTTAACAAAATTCATTCAACTATTTTGATCTCCACCTTTCTTTTTGGAGAAAAAACTAAATTCCAGGGCTATTTTGTGTGCGCTTTGAAGAGTCGGTAATTCTGCTCAACACGTTCGCACTAAACAACCAGCATTTCACCTGAGGCCGTTGATATCTCGCCAAGGTTCTTTTTTTTTATTTTTACGTTAAACAAGGGCACTATTCATAAAAAATGACACCGTCAAATACTGCCAATCTCGCTTCACCTCAAAAGGCCGGCCATGTTGTGGGTGAGCACCGACTGCATGGCATGCCCCTTTCGTACGATTTGGAAACTATTTATCAACCTGACCTCACAGCCATGGACGAGACGCCAATTGGGTTAAAACGGTATCCTGATCTGCATGGCACGACCTCGATGCCGGCTTTGGGCGCATTTGATGACTTTTCCGGAACAAACGCATTGCAAGATATCGATTTTGACGAGTTCGGGCAGTTTGGAAACGACTCTTTGTTGCAGGATATCGACCAATTAAACACTCCTGACTTGGACTCTTTAAGTCCCACATATTATGAGATGCACACGCAGATCTCACCGCAGCAACAACCCCCGTTTTTAACGCCGGAGTTGAGTTTATCGGCGAGCAGTCAGAACAGCGTGGGTAATTTGGGAACAAGCAGTGATAATGGCTCGTTTAAATCGCATTTCTCGCAACATGTGGAAACTCATGCGGGGGATCAAATGCAACATCAGCAGTTCCCTCCCAATGTGGAGCACAAAAATCAACATCATGTGCCGAACCAGCATCGCAGCTCATTACCCAATAGCTCTAGCGTCGAAGGCCTGGGAATAGCCGAGTCGCTTTCGCGGTGGCCCACGGCATCGTCACCGGACAGCATGGCACGTAGAAACAAGATCGCAGCAACTCATCAACGCGGGATAACGAAGAAACCCAGTAATAAAGCGTTGAGGCCACGAAGATCTCGTACAAGCTTGAATGGTGACAACACTCAACCTGGTGCATTGGGTAAGAGGGGGGCCTCACCAGCCACATCTTCGGGGTCGTCAGTCTCTTCTAATCACTCACTGCCTACGTCACCTCAGCATCTGTACAAGGCAGCCCCGGTTCCAGTGAAGGCGCCCGGGATCAAGGCAGAAAACAACCAGAGACGGCCTGAAGGTGTTAACGTGGCGTACGCAGCGCCCCAACTCCAGCCTGGGCCACCGCAGGGCTCTCATCAGTACACGCGCGAAGCACCATCCTCGGGAGCTGCTCCGACTACACCGATGCTTGCTCCGAAATCGAGGGGCCGTTTAGGGGTTAGCCCAGCTATGCGTTCACCGCTGCGGCCGGGGATGAAAGAGAATCCACGGTTGCCGAGTCAACGACCGCCTCTTTTACCGGCAGCAGCGGCAGCGGCAGCTTTATATGGCTCCTCGGCACCGGCTCAGAACTCGTCTAAGCAACGGACTATGGCGGCAGCGGCGGCAGCAGCAGCATCGGCTTCTTCTTCCAACTCTAATAACTCAAAGCAGCCTACACTGCAGTCACTGCAGCAGTCGCAACAGCAGTCGCAAAAGCAGTCGCAACAGCTGCAGCAGCAGCAGCAACAGCCTACGCCGCAGCGATCCATGCAGCCCTTACAAACGGCACAACGCCCAACCACACAGGGCTCAGGAGGGACGCATACACAGGCCCCGGTGACCCCATTAGCGGATAAATCGTTCTCCCGAGTGTCTCCAAGCACTCTTCTCGTTACATCTAAAGGTGGACGTAGCGGAAGCGGGGACACGATCCGAGGTAAAGGCGATAGTAAATCCAACAATGCCGCTGTCCCGTCACCCACTCCGGCTGCGCGCACGCAGTCTTATTCAAAGTTGGTGGCGGGCGCGAGTGACAGCAGCCCCGCAAAGGGTGTTTGGCAACAGCAGGTACGAGCTCCGCTTCCGTTATCTGAACTGCCGCGTCCTGTGCCATCCCCGCGCAAATCGGCAAGTACGTCGAACCTCCGTAGCGAGCGGCGCAAGAACCCCAAGGTGATCCCCGAGATGTCGTCGAGCCTTAACCAGTTCCAGGTCGAGCTGAAACCGCGAGTGAGCACCCATGCGAAGTTGCAGAGCCAAACAGCCAAGCCAAAGCGGCTCGTATCTGCGCCTATGCCTCAGCCAATGCAGATGCAGTTACCATCACAGAACATGCACCATCAACAAGGGATGCAAGGGATGCAGCAAGGGATGCCCAGGCTGCCCATGCAAATGCAAGGACCGGGATCAATGCAGATGCCGCAAATGGCACCCCATATGCAACATATGCAGCAAATGCCACAGATGCCACAGATGCAGATGCCCGCAATGCAGCAGATGCCGCAAATGCCACCACCACAGGCAATGCAGCAGATGCCACAGCTACCGCAGATGCCACAAATGTCGCAAATTTCGCCGGTTTCGCCGATCTCACCGATGCCGCAGATGCCGCAGATGCCTCAGATGCCGATGGGAACGAACATGCAGCAAAGGCAAGGCTATGAATACGGGGATCAGTCCATGCACGTTCCCCCCATCCGTACGCCCACGGCGAACATGGAGCGTCTTGATCTCCTTCAACAGCCTGATGTGTCCATGGACCAAAGCGTTGACACCATGGACCTCAGTATGAAGCAGAGCATGGAGATGCAGATGAATGCAAGTGTGGATCGCAGTATGGACTCTAGTTACGAAGGCGGGGCTGATTATACAATGATGTACGACACGCAGCGCTGGTATGATGCGGACAATGGGATGTTCTCTGGTAACGTGCCTATGCCACAGCGGCACTTATCAATGCCTGTAATGCCCACACGGGGAAACATGGACGCCACGCCGGTCATGCCACCGCCTCCGATCCCCGGAGCATTCTCTGGGATGTCCGTAACTCCGCCCTTGCCGTCGCAACCACGGCCGCTGTCAGCACAGTCCATGGTGATTGAAAAAGTACAGCCCCAAGGCGAGCCGCCTCAGCATGTGTGGGCATCTCGGCCGCAGCCGCTACGTAGCACGCGGCGGACTTCGCAAACGGCCAAGGCACGGAGTGTTAGTGCAGGAAAGCAGTCCTGGCAAGACCCCACGAACAAGCAAACAAAGATGGAAGCTCAGTCAAGGCAGCCTGTCAGTATGGCGCCTCAGCAGCAGCAGCAGCAGCAGCAGCAGCAGTTCATGCAGGCACCCATCCAGCAGGTACAACAACCACAGCAGGTACAACAACCACAGCAGGTACAACAACCACAGCAGGTACAACAACCACAGCAGGTACAACAACCACAGCAGGTACAACAACCACAGCAGGTACAACAACCACAGCAGGTACAACTACCACAGCAGGTACAACTACCACAGCAGGTACAACAACCACAGCAGGTACAGCAACCACAACAGCAGGTACCACAGCAGCATGCACAGCCGGCACAACAGCAGGCACATCAGTCACATCGGTCACAGCCGGCACAACAGCTACCACCGTCGTCGCTACAGCAACCTGAACAGCCTGAGCCTGAACAGAAACCAGACCCACCCCTGCAGCGGGTGGTGCGAGGGCAACCTGTTGAGGAGATACCTGCTGACATGGATGTAATGATGCCTGCAGCTTACCCCGCAATGGAGGACGACAACCTGCCCAGCGACTTCATGACGCAGTTCCTCAATGCGGACTGGGCCGGCCAGGAAGAACTGGACAGCGAGTCGTGGGGTTTCATGGACGCCCTCGAAACCATTTGACTTATTTATTTCAAATATATATATGATATTTATACTTCTCTTTTTGTATGCGCTAATAATTTCTATACCACATGCGGGCCATACGCTGCTCGCGCTGTTTCCGCATCAGCTGGAAAACACCGTACATAAGCGCCTCGGCAGTAGGCGGACATCCCGGTACATACACGTCCACAGGAACAATCCGGTCACAACCGCGAACTACCGAGTACGAATAATGGTAGTACCCACCGCCATTGGCGCAGGAACCCATAGAAATCACCCACCGCGGCTCAGGCATCTGCTCGTACACCTGGCGGAATGCCGGGCTCATTTTATTGGTGAGCGTTCCGGCAGCGATTAAAACGTCGGACTGCCGTGGCGACGCTCGGAAAATCAGCCCGATCCGGTCGTTATCGTAGCGCGGGCCCGACGCATGCATCATTTCCACGGCACAGCACGCCAAACCGAACGTAGCCGGCCAGAACGAGCCCTGGCGGGCCCAGTTCGCAATGGCGTCCATTCCCAACAGCGTGTAATCCGCCACATTTTGCGGAGTTTGCTGCGACGGCAGAGGGTGGTCGGTAACCATCGGTTTGCGAGTTTGCAGGCTGGCCACGCCGCGTACGCCGGTGAAACTGGGTACCCGTTTAACAGTAGAGTGCAAATTGCTGAGTGGCCTTAGCACGCGTGCACATCGCAGCGCGCGAGTGGGCTGCAAAACACTCACGGTCGGCAGCATTTGGGTGGTGTAATTCGAGCGGCCGTGATTTGTCGAGGGTATTACTAACCAATGCATGCCATGGGTGGTAGATACACAGAAAGGTGCTGTAAGTGGAATATTATATATAATGAGTACTGGTTGCCAGAATTGGTGCCAGTGTTAAAATTTTAATGCTTATTGTATAGCTTAGTGCAGTGCTTATTGTATAGTGCTTATGTATAGCTTAGTGCAGTGCTTATTGTATAGTGCTTATGGCAGTGAGCTCAGTGCAGTGCTTATTGTATAGTGCTTATGGCAGTGAGCTTATAGCAGTGAGCTTATGGCAGTGAGCTTATAGCAGTGAGCTATACTTATAGCAGTGAGCTTCGTCTTGAGTGCATTGGATGAGCTGTGCTTTCAACTTCGTGTTGTGCTGTGCTTCCTGTGGTGCTATGCTGTGCTGTGCTGTGCTGTGCTGTACTGGGTGTGCTTATTCGGGCTTAAGATTGGCCTCCCCCTGGTGAAGTTTTCCCGTTGGGGTGGGCCACGAGCGCATGAAAGGCTGGTTGCGGCGATTCCCTGCTAGCTGGATTTGCCCGTGCGTTTTGTACGACAAATAGCCAATGCCGATGGGCAGCAGGCCCACCACGGCGAGAAGGAAAAGGCTGCCGCGCTTGGTGAAGCGGAAGTGCTCGTGCGTGTTCATGCGCATATGCGCGAACTGCTCGATGGCAGCGTCCTTCCTTAATGCACCGGCCATTTCGCTAAACTTATCAGTGGTGATGATTTTTGAACGCGTGTGGTAGGTCAGCCTCGGCCGGCGACAACATGCGGCTAGCATTACATTCGGGGAGGGTAAGCCACTGGATACCTTTAGAGCACACACACCGGTACCCACGCCCGTACCCACGCCCGTACCCACACACCTATGATCGGCCTTGAATGCACGCACCCATCGTACGCACCCCGCAATTGTGTGGGGCAACCCGCATAACTGGTTAATTTCAGAAATAAACTTATACATTACTTATTTGTGTTTTCGTATACGTGTCTTTTAGTTCTACTCCTGCTCGCCAAACAGCTCCTCGTGCAGGGTGATGCCGAGCTCCTCCCGGACATCCTTCAACTCGTTCAGGTAAGCCTGGTACTGCTCCTTCGTGGCAACTTTGAACTTGAGGGCCTCAAACACGCGCGAGGCCGTGGCGTAGTCGTTGACGCGGCGGGCAGCCAGCAGCGCGCGCTCAATAACCGTGGGTGCCGGAACGAGATCATAGCTGAACGCGTTGTTCAGCACACGCTGGACCTCGTAAACGTCGTACGCCTCGTCGAACTCCTTCTCATACTTCGAAGTGAACTCGTCGTAGCTCAAACCGTCGTCAGCGTAGAAGCGCACGCCACGCTGGGCGAGGCTCGGCATGGGACGCAACAAAGCGGAGGTGTTAACAACGGGACGCAAAGCAGTGACGCGGGTGCGGGCAACACGAGTGAACATTGACATCTGTGGGATGGGAAATGTGTGATGGGAGGTGGAACGGGGTGTGGAGAGTGGTAGCGGCTTGAAGATTTCCCATTTGACAGAAGGGGATTGGTCATCTTGCCGGATCACGTGATGTACCCGAGCAAAGCGAGCCGAACGAGGGTCCCCCATAAACGCACCCCATAAACGCACCCACCTACGCACATCTAACGCATACCGTGCGTCCGGGGTTTGATAAATCAATAACCGCTCCCACTAACTCAGTATATGTGAACAATACAACAGGTTAATAAATATGAACAAATAAGTCTATTGATCTAATTTGCATCCCGTTGGAATCGTTCTCACGCGTCCGGGGTTGGTTTTCACCCAGTAAACAAGTCTAAACATAATCGAATATATGATCCGTTGATCTAACATCCCATTTTTATTTATTCCGGGGTTGATCCAAGTAAACAAGTGTAAACGTTAATAAATATGAATAAATAAATCAAGCTGTCTCATCTTCGATGTAGTCACTCTCGTCCCATTCGTCACCCTCGCGATCGTGCGTGTCGCCTATATACTTACGCACCGGAACCACTGGGTCCCGCATAAACTTTTTCAGTTTTTCGTGCATGGCAAAGTCAAAATTTAGGTTGATCTGTTCCGCATTACCTCCAGTAGACGCATTACCTCCAGTGGACGCATTACCGTTTAATTGGTCCCGGCTTTCCGCGGTGCCCACAACCGGCACTCCTGTTTCAGGATGTGCACCGATCCACAAATTACCTTCCTTCACAAGCTGGCAAACTACAAAGTAATTCTCCATCATTAGTACGAAATCCTCATTGAAACACAGCTCATCCAGCAACACCGGGGCATTGCGGGTATGATCTTCGCGGTTCGTTACGGCTTTGAACACCTGTTTCTTCAGTTTATGATGGATTTTGTTCGTGCTTGCTTCGATTGCTGCATTTGCCGTGGCTGGAGCGTCGCTCGGCCGCCGTTCCACCGTGCGGGGGCCCACAACTCGGCGTGCAACGCTGGCAAATGACGGCAGATGGGTTGCCATGGGCATTATGCTGCTGCCGCGCAGTAATGACGCACCTAACTGCTGAAGCGTCAAGTTTCCGGACTCATTGCTGTGGGCGCGCTCACAAAGACTGTCAATGACATCATCAGCGGAAATTGCCCCAGCATCGCCCCGGGCACGGTCACGAAGCCGCTTCAGTGTGATTGCACTTAATGTGGTCAATGCATGCCGGTCTTTTTGCACAACAACCATACTACGCGTGTGCTCGGCATGATCCGTGTACAGCGTGTCTAGCCTATCAAATAAATGCATTACATCGGCTTCTGAGGAGGCCCTGCCCACTATTTCCGGTTCATGCTGCTTTAAACTATGCTCATACTCCTCATACTCCTCGTACGACCTCACTCCACCGACGCGGTCTTCCATGCGGGTCTGAAACTTATATACCCTAATGCATGAAGTATTGTTTAGGTCCCCGGTGCCGATGCTTCGTGCCGGTGCAGTACCTTACGTGCTAATCTGCAGTTTGGGGAACAATTATGCGTGACGTGTTTGTGAACGTTTAAACCGATTTAGTAAACCGCTCTTGAAATAAGGGTGGTACTGGCCCAAAACTTTTCCCAGCCCACTTGAGAAGATCCCCCCCCCTTGTGTCTGGCATCGAGCACGTATTAACGTTTTCACATGCCGTGCCTGAGATCGGCGATCTTGCATGGTGCCTTAAACCAACGACCCAAAGATCTTAAGTGGTTGCATGCGAACCCTTTACCACCGCCGCACCTTCCTAATCGGGTAACACATCGTCCCAGGTACGCCAGACACATGTGGCGCCAGATCCAGCTATATAAATAGCGATGAGATCCAACAAATTTGACCGTCCAGAACTAGTTTACCTCTGTTTTGCTATGAACAAATTCCTTCTTGCCGCGCAGCTGGCTATGGCCCTCGCCGAGCCCAGCTTGAACACATCGGCCGCTTTGAACTACTACGACCAGGCCGCTGCTGTTGGCTTGGTTGAGCCCACTAGCGGCTTGCATGCTCCTGTAGAAACCAGTTTGGAGGCTCCTGCCGCTGCCAAAGCGACCCCGCGGGGTTCCACCGGTGGTGTGCTCAACGTGCTCGGCGGTGCCACCGAAGGTGATATCCACGGTGCCAACCCCCGTCAGAACAAGGTGTTCTTTGGGGTTGGCCGCCACGGGTTCAAACTCGGTGCTGAGCTCGATTGCGTTAATGAATGCGAGGTTCAGGAACCGCCCAAACGTCCGCTGTACCCGCCCGGTCCTCCCTTACGGGAGCCTCCGCACGAGCCGTTTGGGCCGTACGAGCCTCCCCACGAGCCGTACCTTAAGGTGACGCCCACGATCAACGTGCACACCGAGACGCGCAAGGTTGTTCGCACCCACACGTCGACTGAGTACGACATCGAGACGTTCTGGCGCACGCGCACCGTTACTGACGAGCTGTTTGCCACGAAGACGAACATTTTGCGGCCCGTTGAGACGCTTACGTTCCTTGATTTGCACACCGTGTATGAGTACCCGGCCAAGACCATCGATGCCGACCACATTCGTGGTCCTGGTGGGGCCCCTGTGCGTCCGCGTCCCACGGAGATCCCGTACGACCACCCGCAGTACCGTGGGCCGTACTATGCCTAGGCAAATAGACACCGCACACGAAGTGTCTTAAGTTTTGTAGTTCAATAGAAGTAGAACACCACGCAGATCCGTGATCACAATGCTAAAGTGAGCTAGATATATAGAGCTATCACGATTCTGTGCAGCTCACATTACAATTCTGTGATACAATTGCTACTATTTACATCCGTTATTTACATAGGTGGCACTGTCAGGGCCCAGGGTTTTGGCGATGCTGGCGCACACCCTCGATGCGGAAAGCACGCGGCTTTTGCTGGATTCCAAGCTGCAGGATGCAGATTTGGTGCGGCTCAGGCTACTAAAAGCACGTCAAAATCTTGCCCGACTGCGCGAACTTGGGATTGACGATGCAGAGGCTCTTGAAATCG
Organism: Starmerella asiatica; assembly: GCA_030572815.1. Classification (NCBI taxonomy): domain Eukaryota; kingdom Fungi; phylum Ascomycota; class Dipodascomycetes; order Dipodascales; family Trichomonascaceae; genus Starmerella; species Starmerella asiatica. The sequence continues at coordinate 12,456 of JAJMBI010000028.1, read as the reverse complement.
AGGACCGGCTGCTAACCGTTGAATATAACGCTGTGGCCCGTACTGCGCCCAAAATCGATAACACCAAGGTTTCACAGAACATTGATATTCTAGACGAGCTGAATTTTGCTCCGAGCGACTCTAAATTGCGCCGCCGCAGCCATGTTTCTGTAGAAACGCACCAGGCCCACCACGAGCAGCTCGGCACGGACCTCGCTGAAATGGCTGCGGCAATAAAACGCAATGCAGAGAAGTTCCAAGCAAAACTAGAACGCGATAACGACCTTGTATTGGCCACCGGGGATGCCCTGCAGCAAACATCGGGTTCGATGTCGAGCGTTTCCTCCAAATTAAAACGGTACCGCAGCGAAACTCTGGGCTGGCGATTTTACTTGGCTGCCATTGCATTTATTTTAATTTCTGCATTCCTAGGTTTAACGCTCATTCATACTTTAGGCAAATGGTAAATTTATTTAGTAGATGGTGGTTCTGATATACTCGTGCTCTTCAAACTCAACAGAGTCATCGAAAGGGGACACGACGTACTGATCTTCATTAATTTCGATATCAATCGGCGTGCCTTCAGCTTGAGCGGCAGCAGCAGCCAGCGACTCAGCCTCAGCTTGAGCGTCATCGTGCTCATGCCTGTACTCCTCCTGGTCATACTCAATAGAGTGGGAAGGCTCAGCATTAGCGGCAGCAGCTGCCAACGACTCAGCCTCAGCCTGTGCTTCAGCCTCAGCCTGTTCCTTAGCATCTTCTTCTTGGAACACCAACTGGCACTGCTGCCGTAATTCGGTAAGCCTTTGATTGTAGTCCTGGACCAGCAGCACCGAGGCCGACTGCGACTCGCGCATCGCAACGTTGACCGTTTGCATATCGAACTCGTGGAACTCCACTTTGTGCCGCAATTCTTTCAGCAACTCCTTCAAGTGATGGTACTGCTTCCACTCATCCCACTCGCTGCCACCGGAGATCTCGCGCGCGGCCTCAACAAGCACCACGTCGAAATAGTCATCCAAAGCATCCAGCGTCACTTGGCGCAGGGGAGCCAGCCCGTCCAGCGCAGCATTCGCAAACTGCTCCACGCGGTCCCTAACTTTCAATGCCATCTCGGCCATCGTGCGTGAATGGTCAACGAACGTCGAGTAGACTTTGTCGCGGTTAATTTCCGAACTGTGCTCTTCGACTTGCGCAGCCAAAGCAGTCATCTCTCTAACGGCCTCGTCGCCATACTTCTGGATCTCGCGGAGCTGCGTCATGATGTCGGGTTTCGCATCGTTCAGTGTTTGCAAAAAGAACGCATCGGCATCCTCTTTCAGATTTTTCAACGCACCATCAACCGTGCGCTCGACCCGCTGCACCCAGCTTGCCGCCGTTGCCGAGGATTCCAAAACGCTGCTCGGGTGAACAACCGTTGATGTCAACCGAACGGTTTCGTAAACGGTCTCCACTTCCTCTTCATCAACATCGTCAAGCTGGTTCTCAACTTCATCTAAACGATTTTCGACCTCTTCAAGCTTGGCCTCCAGCTCTTCCTCGACTTGTTCAAATTCATGCTCAACTTCTTCAAAGTCTGGCTCGTGCTCGTCGATAATTGGTTCATCGACAATTAGTTGCTCATCGACAATTGGTTGCTCATGCACAATTGGTTGCTCATGCACAATTGGTTCAGATGGAAGAATGGCAATTGACGAAACGGTTAAAGATGCTGCCACTGAAGACACAACCGTGCTCGCCGCTGGCGTGGCTGAGGGCACCGACTTGAACACATGGAGAATGCGCTCTACGCGGGGAGAAACAACGTCATGCCACACATGCGTGCTGCTGATATGTGACCATCCAACAGCAGCATACTTCTTCGCGTAATTGAAGACGTACCGCGCCAGATACTGAGCGTGCACTCCGAGCACACGAGCATAGCGTTCAGTTAACCCCGCCAGCAGGTAAGCAGCTTGCTGGGCGTGCGGCAAAGCCTCGTTTTGGGCGTATTCATAGGCCCTAATAGCCTCCTTACGAGCTCTAAAGTAAGCAGCACGCGCAATGGCCACGACGTGCGGGTGTACAACCTCGTCATGGTACTTTTTAGCCACAACAAATTGTTGGGAGGCCCACACTTTCGTGGTGGTGAACTGGCGTGCGGCATGAATGTATAAATGGCGGTATAAATGGCGGTACAACTGCCGGGCTGTTTGGTAAGCGCGGCCGGCAACTACACCGCATTGCGTGGTCGGAAACTTATTTGCCAAATCGTTGTAGTGCGGCACGACGTATTGCTGGAAAGCACGGTTGTTTTCAGCCGCTGAACGGACGTGGGCGGCTAAATTGTGCGTGGTGGCGCTCACCTCTGCATCTACGCGGTTCACAACCTGGCAGACGGCAAGGCCGCGGTATTCAGTGGTGCCACACTGGTTTAGCACGACGTGGCGCCCGTAAGCGAGCAGGCTGAGGAATAAAAGTAGTTTAAACAGCCGGCGCAGGAACATGCTGAATGTTTGTTTGTCCTGGGTTGTGGTTTTGTGGATCGTGCGAAAGGTGCTGTGTGCGACAAGTGGCGCTTAGCATGTCCAATTGCCAAAAAAAAACTAGCGTTTACGGGTATTTATATATGACTACAATAGTTCAAACTCTACATGTGTTTATATTTTGCGGGCAGGGGGTGGTTGCGAATCGAACTGCTGGGCTCATAGGAAGGCCATAGAAGAGCCGTAGATTTCCAAGGCAGTCGGGGCAGTTCAGTTCGGCAATTATAATAAGTCAGCCCAGTCAACAAATAGTGATTGAGTACGGTCTGTATAGTGTGTTTTATGCATAGGTTACGGCTGGAAGGTCAGGCACTCCCCCGTGGGCCCAGGGCAGGTGGAAAATGCAAATCAGGGCATGGTACCGGCCGATGTCACACCACCTACGGGGTTGACCCGGGGTAGAAACATGACGCGAAATCACCGCTAAACTTCATGAAATTCACTATATCTAATCGGGAATTTGACAACTGTACGTATCACGGCATTTTCTGCTCCAGCAGAATCCCAAGATCGCTAGCTTTGTGCATGCATGCGGCGTGCAGAGATCTCGATCTAACGTGGGGCTGACATGTGCCTTCAGCATGTGATCCGGTTAAGGGTACCGGAAGTGAAATTTTTGGGGGTGGGGACCCATTCATATATAAACAGCACCAAGTCCTAAACCGGTTTATTGATAAACACCCCTAAAAATAAAAAATTAAAATGTCCGCCCCCGCTCACAACTTTAAGGTCGCTGACATCTCGCTCGCTGCGTTTGGCCGCAAAGAAATCGAGCTCGCTGAGAACGAGATGCCCGGTCTTATGCAGACGCGCAAGAAGTACGCCGCTGCCCAGCCCCTGAAGGGCGCCCGCATTGCCGGCTGCCTGCACATGACGATCCAAACCGCTGTGCTCATTGAGACTTTGGTTGCTCTTGGCGCTGAGGTGACGTGGTCGTCGTGCAACATCTACTCGACGCAGGACCACGCCGCCGCCGCCATTGCCGCTGCCGGTGTCCCCGTGTTTGCTTGGAAAGGCGAGACCGAGGAAGAGTACCTTTGGTGCATCGAGCAGCAGCTCAAGGCCTTCAAAAACGGCGAGCAGCTGAACCTTATCCTGGATGATGGTGGTGATTTGACCGCTCTCGTGCACGAAAAGCACCCCGAGCTTCTCGAGAACTGCTTCGGTTTGTCGGAGGAGACGACCACGGGTGTGCACCACCTTTACAAGATGCTCGCTCAGGGTAAGCTGAAGGTTCCGGCCATCAACGTCAACGATTCCGTCACGAAATCGAAGTTCGACAACCTTTATGGCTGCCGCGAGTCGCTCATTGATGGTATCAAGCGCGCCACCGACGTCATGATCGCCGGTAAGACCGCTGTTGTTGCTGGCTACGGTGATGTCGGCAAGGGCTGCGCCATGGCGTTGCAGAGCATGGGCGCCCGCGTGCTTGTTACCGAGATCGACCCCATCAATGCGCTCCAGGCTGCCGTCAGCGGCTACCAAGTCGTCACGATGGAGGAGGCTGCCCCGCAGGGCCAGATCTTCGTCACCACCACGGGTGACCGCGACATTATTGTTGGTAAGCACTTCGAGGCGATGCCGAACGACGCCATTGTGTGCAACATCGGCCACTTCGACATCGAGATCGACGTTGCGTGGCTCAAGGACAACGCGAAGCACCACGACGAGATCAAGACTGGTGTTGACCGGTACTTGCTGAGCTCGGGCAACCACGTTATCTTGCTGGCGCAGGGCCGGTTGGTGAACTTGGGCTGTGCCACGGGCCACCCTTCGTTTGTTATGAGCTGCTCGTTCACGAACCAGGTTCTGGCTCAGATCGCGCTGTTCAATGCGAACAACGCTGAGTTCCGGGCCCAGTTCCCGGAGTTCGAGAAGAGCGGGCCGTTCAACCTGGGCGTTCACTTGTTGCCCAAGATCTTGGACGAGGAGGTTGCGCGTTTGCACTTGAACCACTTGGGCGTGCACTTGACGCAATTGACGGAGACCCAGAGCAAGTACCTCGACTTAGATATTGGGGGTCCGTACAAGGCCGAGCACTACCGCTACTAATCGTATATACTGTGTAATACAACGTCCATGCGATCATATGAAGATCTACACTGAGATGTGGACGTAATGGTGTAAACACAGTGTGGGTTTATGCAATTAGATTGAGGTGTATTCGCATTTGATTATCGGTGGAAATGGTGAAGTGTAAAGGTGTTCTATAAAACATGTAGATATAAAGTAGATGTAGATATAAAGTAGATGTAGGTATAATGTAGATGTAGGTATAATGTAGATTTAGGTATAATGTAGATGTAGATACGATGTAGATGTAGATAAATGTAGATGTAGATACGATGTAGATGTAGGTATAATGTAGATGTAGGTATAATGTGGATGTAGGTATAATGTAGATGTAGGTATAATGTAGATGTAGGTATAATGTAGATGTAGGTATAATGTAGATGTAGGTATAATGTAGATGTAGGTATAATGTAGATGTAGGTATAATGTAGATGTATATACGATGTAGATGTAGATAAATGTCGATGTAGACATAATGTAGATGTAGGTATAATGTGGATGTAGGTATAATGTAGATGTAGGTATAATGTAGATGTAGGTATAATGTAGATGTAGGTATAATGTAGATGTAGGTATAATGTAGATGTAGGTATAATGTAGATGTATATACGATGTAGATGTAGATAAATGTCGATGTAGACATAATGTAGATGTAGGTATAATGCAGATGTAGGTATAATGTAGATGTAGATACGATGTAGATGTAGATAAATGTAGATGTAGATACGATGTAGATGTAGGTATAATGTAGATGTAGGTATAATGTGGATGTAGGTATAATGTAGATGTAGGTATAATGTAGATGTAGGTATAATGTAGATGTAGGTATAATGTAGATGTAGGTATAATGTAGATGTAGGTATAATGTAGATGTAGGTATAATGTAGATGTATATACGATGTAGATGTAGATAAATGTCGATGTAGACATAATGTAGATGTAGGTATAATGTGGATGTAGGTATAATGTAGATGTAGGTATAATGTAGATGTAGGTATAATGTAGATGTAGGTATAATGTAGATGTAGGTATAATGTAGATGTAGGTATAATGTAGATGTAGGTATAATGTAGATGTATATACGATGTAGATGTAGATAAATGTCGATGTAGACATAATGTAGATGTAGGTATAATGCAGATGTAGGTATAATGTAGATGTAGATACGATGTAGATGTAGATAAATGTAGATGTAGATACGATGTAGATGTAGGTATAATGTAGATGTAGGTATAATGTGGATGTAGGTATAATGTAGATATAATGTATAGACACAGTATAGACGCTAAAATGGGCGTACACATGATTAAGGACCTAATTGTGGTGGTGGAAAATGGTGGATGCTTAAACCAGCAGGGCAGCGGCAAGGGCGGCATGCCGTGGTGTGAGCTGATGCCGGACTTCGACGACCGGCAGCCCGTTAAACTGACATTGCTGCCGAAATACCTGGACCAAACGGCGTATGGCCGGCTACAAGCCACCAAAACCGATACCAGCACAGACTCGCCCTCCGGGCACCAGTATTTCAAACAGTTTAACAGCGAGACCGGCAAGCCCGCAAAACCAACAGACTGGCCGTTTGGGCTGCTCCCCTGTACTTTTGTGCCAGACAATTCCCGAATTGTGCTGTCAGACACCCCGCAAATTGGCCCCTGGGAAGACGAAACAGTTGTGCTGGCGAACCGCCCTGTGCCCGAGTTAACGCCGTATTTCTACTTGGAGGCCAGCACACTGCCTGAAGAAGAATTGCCGTTAATTGGCGTGGCGGCTTTGGAAGTTGAGCGGATTTTAAACGAAACAAGCTCGCTCCCGGCCTTTTACTCGGAGCTGAGCCAATCTGAGGTGATTGCGAACAAAATCAGCTTTATTTCCCATCAATTGCCCAATGGCAGAGTGCGAAACACGATTTCGTTGAAAACCAATGACGAGCTGCCGAAACCGTACCAAATTGTGCGGCCGCAAACGCCCGATGAATTGGATACGCCCCGGCGCCATGGCAACCACTCTACGTCGGAATGTGTGGGTATGCTTTTAGATTTAACAAAACAAACCGTGAGCTTTACGTACCAGGGCAAAATATACGTAACTGAACAGCTCACATTTGACAATAGCCGGTACGAGTTGGTGCCCTTTTTTGTGGTGCGGGCACGCACGACGTTGTCAGTACAGTTTGGCAACGGGGATTTACCTCGGGATGGGTTCAGATTTGATGTAGCTGAATGGATTAAACATAAGGATGAGCCCGTGAAGGTTACAACTTCTGCGGAGCCCGATTTGGAAATTAAACAGAGTTTGAAAGATGCCGACGCGATGGAAGTAATGATTCGGGCTAAAGAAGCCGCGGCTCAAGCAGCTCAGGCCGCAATTGCCGCCGCAGAAAGCGCTGCCAATACGCTGGCGGAAGAAAAACGTATTAGGAACCTGATTTGCAACTACGCGCGGTTCTATGGGTACAGTTTTGACTACCATTGCAGCGCGAACAAGTATGTGTCGTCGAGGTATGACGCTGCCCCGCCTACTGAGGATACCGATGGTTATGCATTAGTGCCCGCCAACCGTTCGATGCAGCTACGTAGAGGTGTTCGTGAGGCATTGAAGCGCGGCGATTACGGTGCGGTTGCTCAAATCTTTAATTTGGCAGATATGCCCCGCGACGTGGAATTCGAACTGGAGTTCTTGCTGTTTGTGTTTAAGGCGCGCGCGGCCAGCACACCGGAGGAGTTACAGAATGTGTACGAACAAGGGACTGCACTACTTAAGGACTCGGAGCTCAAACCAAGTCATAAACAGCGGGTGCTTGACGCTTCTGCACTACTTCTACAGCCGAACACCACTTCGTTCGACATTGAGCACCTTGCCGGCGACGTTTTGGACAATTTCTGTGCAACCATGCAATTAAGGGAGAACAGCGAGCTTCCGTTTATTTACAAAACACTAAAAAAAGCGGTTGGGGACACGTCGCATGCCGCGGCAGTGCAAACGTTGCGCGAAACGTTGGGTGTTCAACTATAATTTACTTAAACGATTAAACATCTCATCGGAAACGAGCATGGCGCCGTACCGCGTAAGTGGCCGGTACATAGCATTCGGCTCAAAGCTATACGGAACGATTGTTGTGGATTCTTTGCCGAAACTCAGCTCCACGGTGCCTAAAATGTCCTCTACTTCCGGGATCCGGCCGAACAGGGGAGGAAGCCGCAAATCATAGATATGATAGAACCTAGTGTTTGTAACTCCAGCCACAAGGTCGCCATACACATCGTCAGTATGGATATGATGCTTGAAAATCTCCGAGGCTTGGGGCCAGAATTCAATGTTTTCTTTAAAAATACTGGGCTTTTCTACTAAAATCTCGGGCTCAGTGCGCGGGTTCGGTGCCAATGTGAAAGCTGGGGCGAGCTCGGCACGATGAGCTGTTGGGAACGAACCAAGCACTGAAGTAGGCCCAAACTTCACACTGGTTAACCCGTTGGGCTCATCGGTCAATATGAACGGATGCCGCCGTTTAATACTCGAGAATTGGCGCGTAAATGTTTGCAAAACGGACTTGCGAAACATATTTCAGGGCAGCCATTCAGCGGCCAGGGTTCCAATATGCTGAACCGGAGCTGCAAGCTACTTTGCCGAGTGGCCATGAGGCAACGGCCATTAAATTTACCTAAATACTACTCGACAAAGTCGCCCCTTTCAGTGGCCTTTAAAACCGGTGAAGATGAAGACGATGTGCGCTACCGCAAGCAGAAGAACCCCATAGTGCCCTCAGTAACGAACATCGAAATAAGATGGGCCAAAATGGACGCTGGCCAGCAGGACGATGTCATTGCATACTTAGAAGACCGCATGCGCGGCGACTGGAACTTGCTAACCACTGACGAAAAGCGCGCTGCCCAGTACATTTGGTTCGGCAATTGGGGCCCCCGCGACCGGGGACAGCGCGATATGGCGAATTTATACCTTTATATTGGCGGCAGCATTGTGCTGACGGCAACTGGCTTAGCCCTGTACAAGTTTTCCACCTATGATGAACAACGGGAGATCCCCGGCATTGATTACTGAAAAGAATATAAATTAAAGGGTTAAATAATTAGTGCGAGGACGTGTCCTGCAAGTACTGTGCGCGGAGCTTCCCTAGCGACGTCGACTCGCGCTCGCTATTCTTCTCGACCACTAAATTCTTGAGCCACGAGTTCTCCATTTCGAGCTGTTTAACGCGCTCTTCTTGCTCGCTGAGCTTCTGCTGCAAGGCTTTCAGGTTCTTCTCCATCTCCATCTCGCGCATCTTCTTCTTCACGCGGAACCGCGCACTCGCGGCAGTATTCCGGCGCCTCTTCTCCTCGTCGTCAACGGTCGGGGCTCCGGGTACTGGCCCACTGGTTGATAACCGCTTCGGGGTGGGCGCAGGTGGTTTCGGAGCATACTGCTCGGCCAACTCGTGACGCTGAACGGGGTGCGACCGCGCTGGACGCACGTGCTGCTCGTAGAGGAAATGCTGGGCCTCGCTAAGCACCGGTTGCGGGCGATGTTGTTGCTGCTGCTGCTGCTGTTGCTGCTGGTGCTGCTGTTGTTGTTGTTGCTGCTGCTGGCGCAAAGCGTACTGCCGCTGGTCGTGGAACATAGGATCGATGTCCATAATGCTCAAACTCGTCTGCGGCAGCTCTCCAGCCAACGAAAACGTCGAGAAGTCGAACTGCTGCTGACGGCCATCGTACAATTGGTTCTGCGGCCGCGACGGGTTCGTGCTCGGCCCGGCTTGCATGTCATCAAACGGCTGCTGCTTCAATGGGTATTGGATCTGCTTCTCCTGCTGCATCAACAGCTCATCAACCGTCGTGGCAATGTCGGTTGGACGGCCAATGTCGAGATCGAAGAAGTTCGTGTCCGTGAACACGCGCAGCTCGGCCTCTTTCTGCTTGGGGTCCTCTTGCTGCTGCTTTTCATCTTCAACTGCGTTCAGCTTCGCTATATGGTTCTGTTCGCGCGACATTTCTAAGTAGGGCGGGGTGGATCCAGTATTCTAGGAAAGGTTCTTAAGTCAAACACCGCCTTTAAGTTGCTAACAGGCAGAAAAAGCCGCAAATTCTATGATGTTGATTAACACTGATTGAAATCTGTGAAATTTGATAACGGGGGGTGCATGAACAAACGTGCTGGCCTAAATCATTTATGATCCGATCGCGCCATATCACGTGAGATGGCAAATTTCTTCTAACTTTACCGCTCCCTACCCTGATTTGTTTGCGCAAACCCTCGGAACCCCGCACGTGGGATATGCACGTGCACCGACTTGCCCACCTCCCCCCCCACCCACCGTTGAACGTACCCAGACATTAGCGTGCAACGGTGCTTGCTGGAGCAATACCCCACTAAATACCTAGAACCGGTACACTAAACACATAAAAGCCTGCCAAGTTTTCTTTTAGTTGAGCTTTAGATAGCCCTCGTGAACAGCTACAAACTCATAAGTGTTTTAAAATGTGCTCATAAGTGTACAACTAAGTGTACATTCATAAGTGGAATTATATGGGTCCGACGCGACATTAGATAATATCACATGTTTCCCTCCCCCAGCACGACTTATAAGCGGCCCTAAAGGCCCATTAGTAGCAACCACCTTCATCTAACAACAATGGGACAGCTTCTTCAAGGCAAATGGACAGAGGACCAGCCATTTAAACCCGGCCCCCACCACAACGAGCTCGGCAGCACCGAGTTCCCCTTCGATCCTACGGATAGCACCTCAAAGGGCCGGTATCACCTGTACGTGAGCAACTCGTGCCCCTACGCCCACCGTGCGCTGCTGGCCCGCAATCTCGCGAAACTCGACGGCATTGTCGGTTTAAGCCGCGTGAACCCGATCAACACCGAGGAAGGATGGTCGTTTGAATCCAGCGATGAAACCGTGGGTGACAATGCGTTCCATAAGCGGTTGCTGCACGAAGTTTATACAACTGCAGACTCTCAGTACACGGGCCGTGTCACCGTACCGCTTTTGATCGATTTAAACCCCCAAAACCATCAATTGGGCGGTGACGGTACGAAAGCCCGCATTGTGTCGAATGAAAGCGCGGAAATCGTTGATTTGTTCGCCAAGTTTGGCGCTCCCGGATCGTTGTTGTCTACCGATATCGACAGCGATCGTAAGCTAACCATTGAACGGCTAGCCAAGGAGTTCAGCGGCAATATCTACCGTGCTGCGGGAGCCACCACGCAGGAGGAGTACGACGCCGCTGCGGACCAGCTGTTTGAAGCGTTGGAAGAACTGGATGCGCTGTTGAAGCACCACCGGTTCCTGAATGGCGACAAACCCACCTCGCTTGACGTCAATTTGTTCCCGTTTTTGGTGAGGTTCGACCCCGCCTGGGCGATTGCGGCTCGATTGACGCGCCGGCGCATCAGCGACTACCCTCACTTAAGCCGGTTTGTTCGGCGACTTTACCAGCTGCCGGGCGCTGCCGAGACGGTCAATCTCCGGGATATTCGCGCGGCGATCTTCAATGCCGGGTTCCGCAAGAGGTTTACGAAACAGCCGAAGGAGGAGATCGTGCCAGATCTGCCGCCGCTCAACTGGGATGAGCCGCTCAATGAGTAGCTCACGGGGCAGATATTTGACATCAGTTTAACATTAGTAGGCACATAAGTTACTGTATAAGTGACACGAGCATAAGCTCCACATAAGTTGTCACATAAACGTCTGCATAAATAGTTCCATAAGTTGTCACATTCTGCATAAAAAGCTGCATTTTGTTACTGATAAGTTGCTGAATAGCCGTATAAGCTGCATAACTTGCTTCATAACTTGCTGCATAGTCACTGCATTGCTGTATAGTCACAGAACTTACTGCATAGTCACAGCATAGTCACAGCATAGTTGCATACTTTGTATAACTGCAACTAGTCAAAAAAGTCATCATCAGAATCTTCTGCTGGTTTAGTAGAAGTTTCCGGTTCAAATTCGTCGTCAAATGACTCTTTACGACTGAATTTCAACCGGTTAGAAGTCTGGTCGCGCTGGGCCAGCTGGTCAAGCAGCCGCACAAGGTCCTGTTCAGTGACACGCTGAGCAAGCTGTCCGGTCTGGCCCATGCGGATAATGAGCTCTTCGGCCTCGGCAGCGCGCTCGGGTTTAACGATTCTGACGCGGTTCAGCCTTTCGCGAGCGTCTTGCGTCAACAGCTGGGGCAGTACAGCTGAGCGCGCGTCGTCTTTGGCCTGGTCGGGATTTGCTCCGCCTTGCTTTTTTAACTCGTTCAGCCTCGCTGCCCGGATCGCCTGCAGCTCGTCGTGGTCCATTGGAAAACCGCTGGTGTTTGCAGTTTAGGGTGCGCGCGTTTGCATAGGTGCTGGAGGCTTGATGCTGAAAACATGTTTAATTCGTATGGAAATACTATCTACTGGTTAAAATGAAAACGATGTTAGGCATAGCTGCATTTACGCACGAAATCCAATGCTCGCACTGCCAATGGCGTACCTTGTTTCCTCAGCATACTCATGTAGGCTTCGTGCATGCCTGAAGTGCAAACTCATTGAAGCGGTGCAAAACGAAAAAGTGATACTTCGGGCGGCCAGTTTAGAGCTGCTGCGCGCGATCATTCAACTCCAAACGTATGGCCGGAGGGGGCCATTTGAGGTCGCCATACTACTTGACTTGCTTTTCGAAGCGGATCGATTTCCTTAATATGTTCTATTATGATGGCAGCATAATTCAACACGTAATTACTGGTATATAGCTGGCTACACGGGCTATTTCACTGGCAAAAATGGGTCGAACTCGACTCGCATGAAATTCTATGTGTAGCTGGCTGTATGGGACAGAACTAGACGTAAGGGTGCTTAGAAATCTTCTAGTCGGGGGTGTTCGTTATTTCGAGCAGTATGAATA